>CAUYQU010058029.1:0-25822 GCA_963574635.1 Cheracebus regulus
CCTGCCTTACTAGGTTAGGAAAGTTTTCCTGAATAATATCCTGAAAAATATTTTCCAACTTGGATTCATTCTCTTCATGACATTCAGGTACACCCATCAGTCGTAAATTAGGTCTTTTCACATAGTCCCATATTTCCTGGGGACTTTGCTCATGCCTTTTTATTCTTTCTTCTCGAATCTTATCTTCTCGTTTCATTTCATCAAGTAGGTCATTGACCTCTGATATTCTTTCTTCTGCTTGATCAATTCGACTGTTAAAACCTGTGCATACTTCACAAAGTTCTCGTATTGTGTTCTTCAGTTCCATTAATTCACTTATATTTGTTTCTAAATTGTCTATTCTTATTAGGATTTCGTCAAACCTTTTTTCAAGGTTCTTAATTTCTTTACATTGGGCTAGAACATGTTCTTTTAGCTCTGAAAAGTTCCTTATTATCCATCTTCTGAAGCCTAATTCTGTTAATGGAACGCACTCATTCTCCATCAGGCCTTGTTCCCTTGATGATGAAGAACTGTGATCCTCTGTAGAAGGAGAAGCATTCTGATTCTGGGTATTCTCAGCATTTTTATGCTGGTTTCTTCCTGTCATTGTAAGTTTATCCACCTGTCATCTCTGTAATTGTCAACTTTCAAATTAGATCTCTGAGTGGACGTCCAACTTGTTGATTCCCAACTCCAAAATCTGAGCAACCCACTGTGCCGGCTAAAACAGCGGCATTAAGATTCGTGGTGCTTTTCTATTCAGGAATCTCTGGTCTGGCTTCCCTCTTGAATCCTTTTTTCAATCAGGTAAATGGGCGACTCTGCCTTCCCGGAGCTCCGAACATCAATCAAAAGGGGACCTAGTACCGTTTACTCTGCATGGAGAACCGCCATGCTGAAGCGCCGGCAAAACTGCCATGCCGGCCACAAGAGTCACGCTGGCGACCCGTGGGGCTCCTCTGCTGGGAATCTCCTAGTCTGTGAGCAACAAAAATTCGTCTGAAAGTGTGGCATCCTCTTGTTCTGTGCGCTTTCTCTGGGAGCTACAATCCTGAGCTGCTAGTAGTAGGCCATCTTGGATCTCTCTCTTTTTCTCATTCTCAAAGAGTACACTTTTATATGATTGTGGAAGCCCTAGCAGCTACCTTGAACTATGCAGTGACCTTGAGGATAGAAAGTACTTGTAACTAAGATGAAGGTAAAAGATTAAAAAAACAAAACAAAACAAGCAAACAAAAAACAGGCTGGATCCCCAATGACAATGATGCTGCCTGATTATCTATTCCAGGCTTCTTTTAAATGACAGAGCAAAAAAATTTTTATGCCTTGTGTAAGCCTCTATTATTTTTATTTTTCTGTTACATGTAGCGGAAACTAATCCTACTATTTCATTTAAATGTGACAATTTGCTAAGACCACAGGAGACCTAGTTTCAGGATGTGTATTATATAATGATTTCTTCTGTATTTTTAAGATGGTGTATTCTTTCCATGTCTTAAGGTGTGATGCTGAAAAAACATTATTCTTCAGGATTAGTAATAAAGGCACTCAGAAATTTGTTCAACTCTGAACAACAAACATTTCAGGAGCCCATGCTATTGGCAGGCAGTGAGATAGGCTCTGAGCACATGTGTCCTCAGAGCCCTATGGGCTGTGGAGAAAAATCACCTCCCTCCAGGGCCCAGCACTGTCCTCACAGCCCTGCTGCAGACCCCATTATCAGGTAACACACTATTCTCAGCATGGAGAGAGAAGCATATCACTTTGTCACTTAACTGGTGTTTTTGGCGTAGGACTTAAAATTACCTTGAGTAAATTTGTCACCCACACTCCTTGAACCAGAATGGCCCAGGTAAACAAAGAGGCTTCCCTCTTCTGAATTTTGATGGGCTGACATGTCTAATTTCCCTGATGAGCCACGTCAGCTGTTCAGTGTTCTCCCATGCTACCATGGTCAATATAGTAACCAACTGAATTTGAAAGTACAGTTGAAGAAAGTCAGCAGAGCTTGTCCATGGACCCACCCTGCAATTAAAATCTTCAAAGCAAAGATAATTTTAGAGAACATCAGGTGGTCTCTTTCCTTGTGTTACACAGGATCTATTGCCATTAACTGGGGGCATTATAGGTGAGGGGTAGGTAAATAAGAGATATCCAAAAGCCTCACTCACAAAAACCAGGTAGATTCTGTAAGGGGCAACAGCTTTATAGTAAGCAAATCTCTACCATATTCCTTGGGTTCAGGATGGATTCAGGCTAGACCTAACCACTGCACAGCCTGGTGAGTCTAAAACATGATAATATGTGATCAAAAACTGTAAAAATTCTGCAGAGCTATAGTTCTTAACTTGTGCTCTCTTGATAGGGAAATAAAATTCAGTTAAAAGCATAGGCTGAATTAGAATATTGGCTTTGTCACTTGTTTGCTGGGTGACTTTAGGCAAGTTGCTTAACCTTTCAGAGCATAAAAAATAATTATGTACAGTCCAGGGATGTCCACTCTTTTGACTTCCCTGGGCCACATTGGAAGAAGAAGAATTGTCTTGGGCCACACATAAAATACACTAACACTATGATAGCTGATGAGCTAAAACAAACACACACACAAAATCTCATGTTTTAAGAAAGTTTATGAATTTGTGTTAGGCCACATTCAAAGCCATTCTGGACCACATGCAGCCTGTGGGCCACGGGTTGGACAAGCTTGATGTACACCTTTTCAGATAATGATGTTCATTCTAGCAGATGGACAAACATGGGTAAAAAGGTACTACACAGTTTGAAAAATGACTTTTTTTTTTAAAAAAAAATCAATTTTACCCTAATATATCATTTAGGATTAGATTTGTTTTGTTTTCCTTTTTTGTTTGTTTTTTGGAGCTGGAGTCTCATTTTGTTCCCCAGGCTGGAGGGCAATGGTGATATCTCAGCTCACTGCAAACTCCGCCCCCCAGGTTCAAGTGATTCTCCTGCCTCAGCCTCTCATGTAGCTGACATTACTGGTGTGTGTCACCATGTCAGCTAATTTTTAGTTAAGACTGGGGTTTCACCATGTTGGCCAGGCTGGTCTCGAACTCCTGACCTCAAGTGATCTGCTCGCCTCAAGCCTCCCAAAATGCTGGAATTAGAGGCATAAGCCATAGCACCTGACCTAGATTTGTTTTCATATAACTAAAAACTCCACATAACTTAAACAAGATCAGTTTACTTTTTTGTCACATAAAGGAAATCTGGAGGTAGGTATTAAATCACTGCTCCCTCTGTCCGCCATGGCCATGGCTATCTTCCTGCTGTGCCATCTTCCTTCAGCATGTGGCTTTCCTCTTGAAAGTCATCTCGTGGTCCAAGATGGCTGCTGAAGCTCCAGGATTATGTCCATGCTCTAAGCAGAAGGAAGGAGAAACAGACAGGAAACAAAGAGAATACCTCACACCTGATTCAACTCTCTTAAAGAAAGCCTTTTTGGAAGTTCAATGCTATACTTAAACTTCCAGCTTCTGACCAGATTCTGGCCAGATGGCCACACTATGTTGCAAAGGGGTCTGGGAAATGTAGTCTCCTTGGTTGCTGTTGATCAGCTATAAAGAATAAAGGGTAGAATAGGTATTAAGTAGGCAACTAGCTGCATCTTCCATACTTGGTTCTCTCTCTCTGTCTCAATAACTCTGTCTCTGTCTGTCTCTCTCTCTCCCTTTTGTTTGGATTCAAATACCTGCTCAAGAATTTGGAATTTAAGAAAAAATGTTTGTTTTGAATCCCTCTGGTGAACCAAAAATATTAACTTTGAAATGCCAAGTATAAATACACATGCCAGATGCAAGGTTTGGCTAAAAAAGTTTGACTTGTGACTTTAGAATAACAGATGCACTTATCAGCAGGAGAGCCGTCAATGAGTTCCAGAGCATCTGCGCTTTAAAATAGGCAAGTCTTTAACTAAACCAAGACACCAAGGACTTGTTTGTGTCACATATTTGTCTCATATGTCTGGACTTTTATAGGATATTTTTGGTCTCCCCCATCTTCCCACTTGGACATCAGTTGTTATAGACATAGTGACATTAAAATCATATGGCAGGATTTGATGATACTGACATAAAGAAAATAAAGTAAGTTCATTCCAGTGGCTGTGATTTAATAAGCTCAAATTTTCCAGAGTTTAACCTGGTCCCTAAGTTTGGTGGGGACAGAGTGGGAGGGAGGAAGAGCAGGAAGCCAGACACCTTTGGGAGCTGCCATGAGCTCTTTGGGGGCATTAGAACTATATTTGGTGCAATTAAGTTGCTAATTCAGTAAAAACTACACAGTTCCCTGTGGCCTGGGAAAGTAAAATGCAGCTGCTAAAGGTGGCTGATTTACAAGCAGGGAATGGCTGAGGTACCAGGGGAAATGAACCAGATTCTTCCAAGAGCCTAAATCACTCTCTTAGGCGATCAAAACAACATGCTCACCCTGGGCAGAGCACCAGAGTTGGGCAGTCTCCAAAACCAGTTTTGAAAAAATTCCCAATTTTTCAGCAGGATTAGACCTTTGCCTTTCTTCATTCCTCAGAAGGATGCAGGAAGTGTAAGGGATTTCTCAAAGGACCAGAGTTCAGTTCCTACACTTTCCTCAACCCCAATCCCAACCCAAGGGAAAACAACATAAAAGGCAGAGAAGTATGTATTTAGTCTATGATCTGTTCCACTAGCAAGTTCAGGTCATTGGACTGCATCAGGCCAGTTGGGGTGGGCAGGGCTTTTCTGAAGGGCCATGTAGGTTATCTACCACACATCCCCTGTGGGCACCATTCACAGCATAGTCTAATTTAGTGGTTCTCATATTATTATTCTAATAAGCACGAGCTTATTAGAATCACACAGGCAGCTTTAAAAATCCCAAGCCAGGCTGCAACTCTGAATAATTAAATCAGACAACCTGGAGGAGGGCCTAGGACATCAATAATGTTTAAAGTTCCTCCAAATGTTTCCAACATGCAGCTGGGTTTAAGGCCCAGTAGTCTCATTCATGTAGACTTTGATGTGAATGGCACTCCCTGTAGCTGTGCTGAGTATGATCTGCAAAGGCATATTTCATAGCCCTGGGTGAAGGTGGAGATGCAAAGAGTTAGCAGAGGACATTAGTGAGATGGGGATGCCTTCTAGGGAAAAAAAGACATGTCGAAAGGGTCTCTAGAAACTGACCTTCACATCAGCATCCTGTGATTAGGGTTGCCTGTAGACTGGGTAAAAAAATAAGGCATTCTATTATTTGGGGCTCCTGAACAGTTTACATGATCCCAGATTTCTCTCCTCTTAATCTACTCTAGTTCCTAATCTTCATTTCTTGGATATTGTCTAAGATGTGTTTTTTATGAAATAAAATAGCAACCGACAAACACTCAAGCATCACTTCAGAGTTTGCAAAGCAGTTTGTCAATGCCCAGTATCCTCACTGAGATAACTCATAGAATCTCTGCCCCCTGTCTGTGGCATCCAAGTCCCTTTCCTTCTCAGATCCAGGTGCCATGAGAACTGGAGGATTAGTTTTTCACAAGCTTCTACGCAGAGATTTGCCACCTATGGTATCTGCTGGGGATTTTTCTTTCTTTGCTAAATTTTTAATTACTATGGATCAACTTGAAGGATGAGTTTATGGGCAAAATCAGCATTTGTGATGTGACCTCATCCTTGCTCAAGGTGGGGGCCCAGGTCAAACGGCCCTCTGATCTCCACCAAGGGCCCGGTGTTAGGCACAAGGAGACACTGAGCAGTACTTTGTGGAACAAATGCAGAGTGGATGCTGCGTTGGCAAACCATGCAGGCAGCCACCAGTGAGGAAGAAGGCTCTGGGTGCTGAGAGGGAGACTTATGGACAGGAAAAGAATGGAATATTCTAAGCTTAAGTAGTCTTAAATTTGGTTGAGGATTCTGGTCTTAGCGCATCTTTAGTCTTGTCTAAGGCAATAGTCAAAGGGGCCTCCCAAAACTGTCCTGGTGAGCCAGCATGCAGGCTGAGTTCACAGTCTGTGTCCTCAGGTGGCCTAACACTCACGTGCAGTCACCAGGTCTCTGGCCCACAGGCAGTAGGAGCAGAGCAGTCAACTTCCTGTAGCCAAAAGACTTGGCCCCTGGCTGGCTGAGTGACTTTGAACACGTCCCTAGAAATTGTCACACCTCTGTCTCTTTGATTTGTCAAGTGGGGTTAATAGTCCTGGCCTCTTAATGTTGCTGTGAGGCTCAGCTGCTATTTAGTATGGGCCTGGAGCCCTGGTAGGCACTTCATAAATGGTGGCAATGATATTATTGCAGGCTCCAGTCTATCTCCGATTTTATTGCCTTCACCAGTGAAAACTGGCAGGGGGAGCCTGGTCTCCTTCCTGTTTCCCAGGGCCTGATCTGATGGGCTCTCTACCACTGGGCCATGATGTGGGTTTGTTTCATGGATCAAGAGATAACTAACACTTTTAGCAGAATACATTTGAATGATCCCGTTCAGTCCTTTTCTTTAAGGACCTAGAATAGTGATAAGAAAGTAGGTTCTGGAGTCAAAATGGGCTCTAAGTCTTGTTTTGCCACTGTGCTATAACCTTGATGATATGGTTTGGCTGTGTCCCCCCCCCCCAATCTTACATTGAATTATAATCCCCTTAATCCCCATGTGTCGTGGGAGGGACCTGGTGGGAGGTAATTGAATCATGGAGGCAGTTTCCCCCATGCTGTTCTGGTGCTAGTGAGTTCTCACAAGATCTGATGGTTTTATAAGCATCTGGCATTTCCCCTGCTGGCACTCATTGTCTCTCCTGCTGCCCTGTGAAGAGGTGCCTTCTGCCATGATAGTAAGTTTCCTGAGGCCTCCCCAGCCATGTGAAACTGTGAATCAATTAAACCTCTTTTCTTTATAAATTACCCAGTCTCAGGTATTTCTTCATACAGTAGGAGAATGAACTAATACACTTGGGCAAGGTTCTTGCCCTCCCTAAAGTCTCAAGGTCCACATTTTTGAGATGAAATTGATGCTTATGACATAGGTTTATTGGGAGAATCAAATGATATAATGCCTGGACCATAATTAGCACCTGATATAGGCAGTCCTGTCTACATCTCCCCTCCCTGTGATCTAGGACTAAAGGCTCTTTTAGTGAATTCTCCCATGGTTTCCCATGGCGGCTTCAGCCAACTTCAGCTCTGTTCAACTCCAAGGATCCCAGGAAAGCCCTATTTTCCAGGAGTTCCCATTTCAAAGTGTCCTTGCTTGATGAAAATTTCTTACCTCCAAAAAGAGCTCTTGGGGCCAGGCACAGTGGCTCATGCCTGTAATCTCAGCACTTTGGGAGGCTGAGGCAGGTGGATCATTTGAAGCCAGGAGTTCAAGACCAGCCTGGCCAACATGGCAAAACCCCGTCTCTACTAAAAGTACAAAAATTATCCAGGCATGGTGGCGCAGGCCTGTAATCCCAGCTGCTCAGGAGGTTGAGGCTGAGAATTGCTTCAATCCGGGAGGTGGAGGTTGCAGTGAGCCAAGATCACACCGCTGACTCTAGCCTGAGCAACACAGTGAGACTCTGTCTCAAAAACCAAAAACCAAACAAACAAAAAAAAATCTTATCAGTTCTCACACAGGTACACACAGGTAGTAAGTAATAGAGCTGGATTTAAATCCAGGCAATTTCCTTATATAATCAACAGGATGTGGGGTGGGCAGAGGGAGGTGGTATTAAGCAGTGTAAGACTTGACTTGGAATGCTGGGGATACCATGCTTAGCCTGTGGTGAAAGTATAGAAAGGGCAAAACTAGTTCTGGAGGATTCTTGCTTTCTAGGGCAATAGCCATCCTTGAAATTATTCTAACATTTGATCATTTGTCTTAGTGTGCCACTTCAAGTCACCTCAGTCTTCTTCTCCCACTGTGCCTGCAGGTAGATCATGTCCTGTTTCAACAGGGATGATATACCTCTTCCAACTCCTCTGTGCTATTTAGAATGGACACTTTCTCTCAAGTGTGCCACCTCACATCTTGCCAGACTGTTCCACCCAAAAAGCAGGGCCTGGGGTGGGTGACCTGTACAAGCTGGAAACTCTTAAGCCTAATAAAAACTCCCACCCCATGGGGTGAACTATTTTGTGTCCTCAAGGACACAAAATAGTTGTACAGTATGGCCCCAAGTTCTACATCATGGCCCCAAGCCCCACCCACATCAATTTGACATCACTGTTTTCACAGCAAATAGTAATCTTCAAGTGGAATAAAGCAGGAGCTGAAAGTCCCACAAGAGGCAGCCAGATGATATCAACATGTTCCTTAAACAAAGAGCCTGGTGGTGTAATGCACTGCAAGCCAGTGTAATTATGTTCCAGATGACGTCCATATCTCAACCAGTGGTTCCTCCACTAACGAGGAATAAAAAAACTTGCCACTATGAAAACATGACAATACACCACAATATCACGTGTCCTAAGAAAGCACGTATTTATATAGAGAGACAAGACTCTCATTGTAAAGTTAAGACGTATTCATGAAACCCTGCATCTGGAGCATGTGCTCAACCTCAACATTTCAAAGTATTTGGACTTCAGTTCTCTTTGGAATTTACAACAGACTCTGAGTGTTGCTCTCATTTGTTGTAGGCAGCTCTCACTGAGCACCCAGGATCGGTTTCCTGGGCCACCTACATGTGCGTTGAGATGCTGAATACAAGCTCCTTAAGGTCAGGGACCCTGTATTGTGACAAGTGCATAGGATCTTACACATAGTAGGTGCCTATCTGTATGAATGAACAGAATGACATAGTGCTACTTAAGAGAAAAGGGAATCCACAGGATAAGTTTTATCTGAACATATACGGGTATTCTGTTCCTGGAAGTCCTAAAAGGACGTTAATTCTTCCTTGACTTCACATCTCAAAGTGTGATCTCCTGACCATCACCGTGAGCCTGTTAGAAATGCAGAATCTGCCTCCACCCCTGGCCTTTTGAGTCAGTGCCTACATTTGAACAAGATCTCCAGGTTACCTGGGGGTGGTGGCTCACGCCTGTAATCCCAGCGCTTTGGGAGGCCGAGGTGGGCAGATCACCTGAGGTTCCAGACCAGCCTGGCCAACATGGTGAAACCCCATCTCTACTAAAAGTACAAAAATTAGCCGGGCATGGTAGCACTTGCCTGTAATCTCAGCTACTCGGGAGACTGAGGCAGGAGAATCGCTTGAACCCAGAGGCAGAGGTTGTGGTGAGCTGAGATCGCACCACTGCACTCCAGCCTGGGCGACAGAGCAAGACTCCATCTCAAAAAGAAAAAAAAAAAATCCAGGCAATTTGGTTGCATGTTAACATTTGAGAAGCCCTGGGTGGATTATGACAGCACTGTCACATGGATGGCTGAGAGCAGTGTTCAAGTAAAGTTTTGGAGTGTGTGAGAGAGAAAGAGAGAGAGAGTGAGAGAGAGAGAGGTGCCACTATTAATAGCTAACATGTGTTGCGTGCTCCCCATGCAGCAGGTGTCTCACATGCATTATCCCACTGAATTGTCATAGGGAGCCTGAAAGGCAGGTACTACCACTGTTTCATGTGACTAGCTAGCAAGTTGTGGAGACAGAATCAAACCTTCAGGGTATGTGCTCTTAGCCATTCTGCTATATATACTAGAAGCTGTAAAAATTAACGAAGTTTCAGATATCGCTTCATACCTGAACCGTCTTACACACTGATGAGACTTAGGGCAGCCTTTATTCCTTATCCTCTAAAAAAATGCTATAGGAGTAATACATGCTTACTGTAGAACAATTAGAAAATGCAGATGAGCAGAAAGAAAGAATAAAACCACCCTATAATGACAAGATAGCTAAAATTTTGTTATACATTCTTCATTCTGTCATTCCCTATATATATAATGAGTGTCTGTATGTATATGTATATATTCACATATACTTTTAACAAAAAAGGAATCATAGTAGGCATACTATTTTGTGACTCCCTCTATCTTAAACTACCTTTAGAATTTTACATTTCTCTAGTCTACACCTTCTCCTCTTCTCTGAATCTGCTTTAATTCCCACCTATCCTTGAAGGCTTAGCTTCAGATACACCACCTCCAAGAAGCCTCTCCTGATCACCCATGAGTGCCTGGCGTTGGTGGCCACCTCTGCCTGAGCATTGGTATAACCCACATTCCCCAACCACAACCACTTAGATCAGGGTCTGAACAGTGTTCTCAGGACATTGGTCTCAGCCTCCAGCTCCTGCTCAAGGAAATGCAGCAGCCACAGACAATTCCTTCCTCTAGGTTCAAGGGCTTTTTGGGGTAGCTTGCGCATGTGTGCCCTATCTGTCCTCTGCCCTGATCCAGTGTCTCTGCCCACCCCATGTGGGCTGCTCCCTGTACTTAGCTAAGACCACCGTGTCAACCTGCCTTGTCCCGGCTACAGCCAAACACTCAGCTGCCCACCAGGGTGAACTAGAATGAACAAATGAAACTGGCAATATTCTACTTGTTGTGACCTATCTCACTGGCAATTTCATGATGTTCACACTCTATCACCCCTCTTGCATTGGGGTGTGACCACTCCTAGTTTAGCTCCAACAGCTGTTCCGGTCAATTGGAGGCAAGACGCTGTCCTCACCTGCCTTAAACTCCACCATTAGGCACAAAGCAGAGCAAGCTTTACTGGGTGAGGTGTGAGCGATGAACAACACCACTAAGAAAATACAGGCAGAGATCCCTGTGTTAAGTATACAGAGAAAGAAGACTGCAGTCGAGGGAGGTGGAGTGAGCACGTGGGGAAATAAAAGTCTGTTGAAGGGAGCCTGTGCCCCAGTCTCTTAGCTCCTGGTCACACCTATACACGCCAAACTCCACAACCCCTGTGTGCACGTGCAGGCAGCTGGCCCGCGCACTTCAGCACCTGCAGGGCGCTTCTGGAAGCCTCAGGCTGGAGCAGCAAGAGTTTCAGAACCTTGGGGAAAAGTGTCTTCATTCCATAAAGGGGTCTTTTCAAGCCCCAAGAACCTGGGAACAAACTGCAGGGACATTACAAAGGTCTCTACTGACAGCCTCAAAAGCAAATTATTCAGTCCCAAATACATACAAAGACTTCAAAGTGATTTATAACTTCGAAGATCTGTGCAAATGAAAGGCCAATGAACATGAGGAGGCTGCCTCTGCAGAAACACTACACGCTGTCAGCTAGGAGAGGGCTGGTTGCTCCAAGGAGGCCAGGGACGATGTGACACATGTTACTGCTTAGGGCTCTCTGGCACTTTTGAGCCCTCTCCACTGGAATTCACCCAGAAATGTCCTCCTGAGCATCTTGGTTTCATTTCAGCTACCCCTTCTGTGTACCACGGTGGGTTTCATATTTAGCTTTATAATAATACATATTAAGCTTATATTTGGTTCTACTCTCATGAAACGATGTTTGTAACCAACCCCTTCATCAGAGGGGCATTACAGAAATAGAATCGCACAAGCAAACATGAGGTGGTCATGATGCATGTAGCAGTGTAGTGGCTTGGCCTGTGGTTAACCTTCTCATCCATTGCTCAAGCTTGCTCAGTGAGGATTCCCCCTAAAGGTTTAAGGCTCTTGAAACTTCTGCCATATGGAGATGCCGTAGGCATGCATTTTAGCAAGACTGGCTACATCATTTGCACACAAGTGCAAAATGAACATGTAGGATTCCTTGTTCAAAAGTTATTAGGCGTTTCAAGGTGGTGATGGCGGACCAGTAAACCAGCGTGGGGCTCTTCTAAGTGTGGGGCTCTGTGTGACAGCACAGGTCTTGTGACCATGTAGTCAACCACATCCTTGAAGCCACAATATCAAATTCAAGAAATGTCACATTCCTTTAGTTCCCTGAAACAAAATTTAGCCTCCAAAAAATCAGAGTACTCCTTCTCTCAGTCTGGGAGCCTGCGGGAATCCTGCACTTGGGTGGGGCTAGAACATGGGAGGGGCAAAGGGCACAGCCTTCGACCCTGGGGTTGTTGCCTTTACCACTGTGCCTTTGGCAGACCCCAGGCCTCCCGCCTATCTTTCAGGCACTCTCAGGAGGCTTGGAGAGGCCCTCACAGCTCTCCTCCCCTCACTGACTGCAGGCTTCGTACCTACTAGCTGCCAAATCTCAACTTCCTCATATTCCCTGGCCCACTCTTCCCCTCTCTAGGTCTGGGAGAAGACAGAACTGCACTCAGTATCAGGCTACCCTCCTGGCTCAAGGCATGTTCCCTCCCGCTCCCTTCCAGGATGTTTCCATATTAAACCCTCACAGACTTTAGGAATCACAGCCTTCAGGAAGACACTGCTGCCCTCTTTCCTCAGGCAGGGGGAAAGCAGATGTCCACCTTAGTAGGGGAGATATTTTTCATTCTTGCCCCTTTCAGGATCATCAAGGTAGTGGCGGGACCTGGGACTTGTGTCTCCTGAGTCTTCCAATCCCTTTCACCCTTTGCATCCCACAGAGGACTGGGTGGGGAGCCCAGCGGGGGACGGGCAGTGGGGAGGGGTAAGGAATGGAGAGTAAGCCAAAGACCTTCTCGAATCCACTCAGGGCCCTCATTGCTGTGACCTGAATTTCCCTGTCTGTGCAATGAGCAGTAGCATTTGCCTCCCATAATGACTGGGATGAGGGAATCAGACGGAGAATGTAGGGGGTTGGCAAACTGCCTATACAAAAAAAAGGGAAACCTAGGAGACAAAGAGAGGTGAGTATATCAGGGTAGGCTGAGCTCTGCTGCAGTAACAAATAACTCCTCAATCTCACTTTATGTTTTCATTCGTGCAAAGTCCACTGTGATCCAGGTGACCATCCAGGCAGCTGTCCTTCAGGTAGTGACTTAACCTGTGTTCTTCCTGTGACTCCACCCTCTCCATACAAGGCCTCCACGTTAGCTGCAGCAGGGGAGGAGGAACCTGGAAAACCACACAGTCCAGAAGCAATGCATGACACTTCCACTCACATTACTGAGCAGAACTAGCTGCATGTCTCTGCCCAGCTGCAAGGGATCTGAGAAGTGGATGCTAGTGCACACCCAGGAAGGAGGGGAAAGGAGGACATCGCGAAACACTAGTCATGCCCCCTGCAGGGTGGACCCTTGTCAGCTCTTGTCACGCCACCAGGGTTTACGACACTCTTCCCATGTTTGATTCTGAGAAGCTCTGCCTTGACTTCCTTGTTCTGAGCTGGTTTTTCTCACTTCTAAGATGAGGAACTGTTCCTACATTTGATACAAAGTAGCTGTTCCTTGAAAGGGCCATATATGCAAAGCAACCCCCAAATGCTGAAGGAGCCAAGAAACCCAAGAATGAGGCAGACAAATCCAGTTTTGCCCATATGAGGTGGTTTATGAAGGGGAGCTTACATAGAGAAGTGTGCTCTTGGGTAGCCATAAGGCAGAGATAGATTTCCACACTGCAACCACTCACAGACTCAAGGCTTTTATCTTGGGGACAGTATGTGCACTCTGGAAGAATATGTAGACGGCCATAGACATCACATCCTATGGTGTCTGCAACAGCATCAAGAATTGTTTTGGAGGAAACTTAGAGTGAATAGGTGTTCCTACATGAAGAGTAATACAACAGCTTGACATGCTGGAGGCATTTCTGGGGTCAGGATTAGTCAGGCAGATTAACATTTAAAGTTGCTCTTGTCCCCACAGTGGACATTCAAGGAAATATAATGAATAAATCCCAGCTGATTCCTTTCTGAGAAACACAGGGAAGACACAACAAGGAAGTTACATGGGTCTTGAGGCGATCGTCACTTATACACCAAGTGATGGCTTTATTTGCTTTGAGACTCCCACAAACCAGAGAGAAAAATCTGTTGACATTTGGGTCTGTGTTGAGATCTAATCAGTTGTAATTCCCAGAGCTCAGAGCCCCTGTTCTCCACCAAATGAAGGACATTTCTTGAGTTCTGGAATGATAGATGCAATGCTGGAGTGCTTAAAAGCAAGAACCTGGGAGTCAGACGGGCTGGATCTCAATCTTGGTTCTGCCGTCTACTGGCTCAGTGACTTTAGGCATTATGCTCTTGCCTCATTTTCCTTGTCTCTAAACAGTATAATAGTCTATCTTCTTCAAAGTGTTGTTTTGGGATTAAATCTGTTAGTGTATATAGTTTAGAACAGGGCCAACATGCCAGAATCACTCAGTGTTGCTCTCACAATGATTATGGCAGACTCCAGCACATATCCCATTTCTGAGCAAAACTTACAAGAGAAGAGAATTGAAGATGACTGCATCATTTTTTTTTTCTGAGTTGTTCTAGAGGAGACAGGATGGAGTTTTTGTGTTTTTTTTTTTTTTTTTTACCAGTCGATACAAAAGCATATAATTAAAACATCATATTTGTGAGGACTAAGGAAGTTCCATGCAAAAAGGAGAATGAAATCCAGCAATAAAATTTTGTTAATTAAAATAACAGCATCTTTTAAAATGAGAATAGAGCTAAATGTACCTTTATATTACTATTGTTCTTCAAAAGTGATCATATGTAGCTTTGTCTCAACATGGGAAATCAGACACGCAGCATATTTTCAATTGTTTTTTAAAACGGGTTATAGGATCTCACAATAATCTCTGAGTCTGTTTAGTAAGCTCACTTTTACACAAAGAAATTATATTTGGGGCTGGGCTCATGCCTGTAATCTCAGCACTTTGGAAGGCTGAGACAGGCGGATCACTTGAGGTTAGGAGTTCGAGACCAGCCTGGCTGACATGGTAAAATCCCATTTCTACTCAAAATACCAAATGAGCTGGGCATGGTGGCATGCACCTATAATCCCAGCTACTTGGGAGTCTGAGGCAGGAGAATTGCTTGAACCTGGGGGGCGGAGGTTGCAGTGAGCCAAGATCGCGCCATTGCACTCCAGCCTGGGCAAAAAGAGTGAAATTCCGTCTAAAAAAAAATTACATTTGGAAACAGAAAATTATTTTATTTACCTAAGAAATAATTTCACTATCCTAGATCGTGGTGATTGGCATTTCTGAAATTCATAGCAAACTGGACCACTATGGGGAATAGATACCTGATTCCACTCTTCCTTCTACTTCCACACAAACTTCTTTCTATATTAATTCCTGCTATTCCTGAAAAGTAAAGGTTCATTTCAGCCAGCACATTTCATATTTCTACCCATACCTAACGTTCACATTACAGATTCACTCTTGGCATTGTCTTATGATTAACTTTCACCTGCATATATCTGCAACTTGCCCTCGAGTTGCTGAAATCCGTTCCCAATTTCAAGAATCCAAGTCTCATATGATGATGCCATGTCCTGGCACCAGAGCAAAAAGATCGGGACCTCCCTAGCTGAAAAAAGCAGTTGCTCACCAGAACTTGCACACTGTTTAGGGAGAATACAGTGGCAGGCGCCTAGGGGACCCTGCCCCGCAGCGCCCATCTTTTAGGGAGCTACCAGGAAGCACAGACCCACGCAGCGAGGCAGGACTCACGCCGTTTGTTGCCTTTACCCATTTGACTCGGTGGATTCTTTTGTTTCTGCAGGTGGAGCCACCATTGCCCAGACATCCTGCTGCAAAATCAGGGTTCCTCTCGGCCTCGTCTCTTTCTCCCGGGCCCCTAGGGCTGGACAGTCCTCTTCTGTCGGAGTCCGCCCTTTCCTGACCCCTGTCCAGGCTCTCCTCGCGCTGGCCTCCTGTGATCGTTTCCTGCCAGTCTCCCCTGGCTCCAGCTTCCTCCACACCCAGGGCTCTGGCCTCCGCCGGCTGGGACTCAGCAGACATCCCGCGAAACTGCAGCGGCTCCCCCTACAGGACAAAAGAGGAAACGCTAGCGGGGTCCCAGAGCCGTCTCCAATCAGACACATCCCGGCACAGACCCTCCGCATACTAAGGCAGAGCCTATTGCAGGGCCTATCACAGGGCGAGGGAGGAAGGGCCTCAAACCCCGCGTTCACAAAGAGATGCACTTCAAGTTAGAAGTGCCCTCTGCAAATGAAGTTACGCGCACAGTCCCAGAGAAGCTGGCAGAGGTTTCAACTTTGTCTCTGGTCCTGTTACTGGGCTACACTGCTTGTGGGAAACTGAGTTACTATTTTTTTTGTAAATTCCATAATCTTTTTTTCTGAACAGAACAATTATATAGCATGTTTTGTGTTTCAATAATTAAATTGTTCAACGTAAACATATTTTTTAAAGACTGCACGTGGGTGTGGTGGTTCATGTCTGTAATCCCAGCACTTTGGGAGGCTGACGCTGGTGGATCGCTTTGAACCCAGGAGTTTGATACCAGCCTGGCCAACATGGTGAAACCTCGTCTCTACGAAAAATACAAAAATTAGTCATTGGGCTGAGGCAGGAGAATCACCTGAACCTGCGGGGCAGAGGTGGCAGTGAGCCGAGATCACACCACTGCACTCAGCCTGGGTGACAGAGCGAGACTCAGTACAAAATTAAATAAATAAGTAAACAAAAAATTAAAAGGCTACAAAAGTTCTCACCCCATTTGAACATTTAAAAACCAATTTTCTTATTCTGCTCTCACTTTCTTTTTAAAAAATTTCCTAGAATGCAGAATCCCTTAAAACCAAACCAAATGGCAGGGTTTTCCCCTTGTCTCTGCCCTGTGGGTGGTTCTCCTGTCCTCTCCCAAACCGTCCCCTCCTTTGAGATGCTGTTCACAGGCCGGGTGTGGTGACTCAAGCTTATAATCCCAATACTTTGGGAGGCTGAGGTGGGTGGATCATCTGAGGTTGGGAGTTCAAGAGCAGCCTGACCAACATGGCAAAACCCCATCTCTACTAAAAATACAAAAATTAGCCAGGCATGGTGGTGGACGCCTGTAATCTCAGCTACTTGGGAGGCTGAGGCAGGAGATTCGCTTGAACCCGGGAGGGAGAGGTTTCAGCGAGCTGAGATCACGCCATTACACTCCAGCCTGGGCGACAAGAGCAAAACTCCATCTGAAAAAATAAAAAAGATGCTGTTCTGCAAGCCCCTCACTGCTCAGAATTCTCTCCTGCCTGCTGAGCTCAGGCCAGGCCTCACCTCCCGATCTCTCAGCACTCGTACCAAGGCCACAGAGCATGACTCCTCACCGGGGCGGGGGGTTCCACAGTGCCCAGCATTCTCACGCCCTGCCTTTACCCTGAGCTGCAGGGCTTGTTGGCTCCTGTTGTTTAGGACTTGGCATAAACTACCTTGAACTTCATATTATCTCTCTTCTGTTCATTTGTGCCTTTCCAGATCATTGCATGTCATCTTCATTTCCTGTGTCTGCAGCATCTCCCAAGGTGCTCTGCACACGTGGGTGCTCCCAAAGCCCTTCCTCGGGCTGCTCCGATCAAATTTCCTGTGCCTGCTGGTGGCCTGCCCTGAGACAATGCCTTCAGGATGACCATTCTTAATCAAGTATTCTTGGATGGACTTCAGGGGGCTCCATGAACCCTCCAACATTGCAAAATCTTCCACATATGTGCAGTTTTATGCTAAGAGGGTTTATAGCTTTCATTAGAGTCTCAAAAGCTTCCAAGACCAGTTCAGTACACAGCAGAGAAATGAATGAAACAGCTCAGTTGCCTCATCTGCAAAATGGTAACCATGGGTGCCTGTAGGTGAGGAGGGCTCAGTAAATACCAGTTATTAGTATCCCTGACCTAGTCCCAGAAATGCCTCACAGAAAGGACTGCTTCCCCTCACCCCCACTATCATGCCTTAGATCAAGGTTTCCCAAACTTGGGTAATCATTAGAATCATGTGGGGAGCTTAAAAATACAGATTCCTGGGCTCCACTCCAAGAGCACAGGAATGACGGTTGCTGGGAGAGGGCCTGGAGCTCTGCATGTTTACCGAGTCTTCCCCTGGGTGGTTCTGACGATGAGCAAGGTCGGGGCCGAGGGTCTTCCACAATGCCTGGCCTCCAAGAGGCATTCTCACGCCCTGCCTTTACTCGTTCTGGGAGGTACATGTGTTAAAGGAAACTGCTCAAGACTTTGAGGGAATAGTGGGCTGCAAAAATCTTTCAGAACAAAGGATTAAGTATCTTTATAATTATATCCAGGCCTATATTTAGGCCATGGCTCATATGGCCTCTTGAACTTCAAATAAATACCTATTCTGTTCCTTGTTTAAACAGGTGCAACAGTATCAGTGGAGACTAGATTTATCCAGGCAGGAAGGCGGCTCCCACAGCTGTCAGAAGCACACAGCCCTTTCATTCCTCACAAGAGGGGGAGCTAATTATACTGTCATAGAGCAAAAGAAATTTACAATGTCTACCCCTGAGCTCAATGAACCACTCAGGGTAAACTTTTCCCTGAGCTGCTCTCTGGCAGGATTCAGGGCCCACTCGGGTGGCACATACCCTCTGAAAGTTAGAGGCCACTGCAGTGGGTCGATTTTGGGCTGGTAAGATCTGTGCTCCAGAGTGTCTGCACTCACACTCAGACACACACTCTCACATATGCACACTCACCACCACTCTCACACATGTGCACACTCTCCGACATATACACATTCCCACACGAATGCACACTCACACACACATTCATGCAACACACTCTCAGATTCATGCACAAAATGAGAGCATGTACTCTCATACACATGCACACACTTGCACACATACAATCTCACACACACACACACACACAAATTGGTGCAGATGCACACACATACACCTGCATGCACATATTGGTGCAACATACTCTCACACTCACACACACACACCCTTCCTCTGATGCCAGAGTGCTACCATCCAACTATAACAGTTTATTCCTGGGGACCTCAGACTTGCAGTTCCCTGTCAAAATGCCTGAGAGTTAAATGATCCCGTCCAGGGAGAGGTCTGATGTGCTTTACCAGCCACTAGCATCCTGTGAATGAGGCTCTCACATGCTCTTCTGTGAGGGGCACTGGGGGACTCTTGTAGGTCCTTCCTGTGGTTTCTGGGCCAGCAGGCTGGCACATCCAGATAAGCATACACTCTGGCAGCAGGCATCTACCACCTGGGGAGATGGAACAGTCCCTTGGTGCCCAGGCCCCACTGTACAGGGTGGAGTTTGACTGGCTGGGGTGGAGCTTGACCACCCACATGTGTCTCCAGCTTCTGAGGTGATTGCAATGTGCAGCTAGGGTTGAGATTCACTGGATCCAGGCAAAGAGGACATAGGCCAGGTCTTCCCCGCTGCCTTCCTTACCCCTCACCAAGGAAAGTGGGGCTTCTGTGTAGCCAGCACAGGGCTGAGGTGCTGCTGGTCATAGGACACCGAATCTCCTCCATCCTGAGCTTTAAAATTGATATTTTATCATATGAAGCAACACACAGTTCTGTGCATTAACTGAACCTAAGTTCAGTTTACCAATAAAGAATTTCTGAAGATGCCACTGAGGAACTTTTAACCCAAATCTTATTTGCAACCAAAAGGAGCTTTCCAGTCAGAGGTTTTGACTGTGGCTCACTACCTATGATGGCAGGAGTCCCCACGAAAAGGCAGTCCTCTGACTGAGCCAGCAATGCCATGGCTGTGCTCTGAGAAAGAGTAGAGGAAGCAGTAAGGGCTTTGGAATCCACTGAAGCCGAGTTTGTATCCATTCTCTCCACCTATCAGCTATTCACGTTTAGCTCTGGGGAATTTACTTACCTTTTCTGAGCCTGTTCCTCCTCTATAAAAAGTGCAAAATGACACCTCAAAACGTTCTTGCTAGTATATCTATAACTAGCACAGGTCCTGGCATAGCATAGGCAGTGGGCAAATGACAAATGACAGCTACTGAATAAAAAATAAATGGGATGTGTTTTATTCTTCATGTTGTACCAGAGGGTTCCCATCAAATCCAAAAGGTGTTCTTTTCTCAAGCCACATAGACAAGTTAATGGAAAGTGCTAAATTCCTAATGGTGTTGTAACCAATTATGACAAATGTAGTGGCTTAAAATAGTGCAAATTCATTATCTCACAGTTCTGGATGTCAGAGGTCTGAAATGGGATTCACTGGACTAAAGTCAAGATGTTGGCAAGGGCTGTGCTCTTTCTGTAGGCTCTAGGAAGAATCTATGCTCTTGACCCTTCCGACTTCTAGAGGCTTCCTACATTCCTTGACTCACCATGTAGCTTCATCTTCAAAGCCAGCAGCTTAGCATCTTCAAATCTTTCTCTGACCCTAACTCTCCTGCCTCCCTCTTCCACTTATAAAGAGACTTGTGATTACATAGGGCCCATCCAGCTAATCCAGGATAATCTCCTCATCTCAGGATCTGTAACTTAATCACATCTGTAAAGTCCTTGCCTTGTGAGGTAACTTAGGCACAGGTTATGGGGATTAGGAAGTGGACATTCAGGAAGAAGGCCACTATTCTGCCTTCTACATGGGGAGAGCTTTGTTGATTTCAAATTTGTTATCTTCCAAAAGATTTTCTCCGACCTATGACACCTGCTCCCACCTGCCTAATAGCAAATGTTGGTGGAAGGTGAAAAAGAAGAAAGAAGAGGGCTGGCAAGATGGCTGAATAGGAACAGTTCTGGTCTGCATCTCCCAGCGAGATCACCACAGAAGGTGGGTGATTTCTTCATTTCCAACTGAGGTAACTAGCTCGTCTCACTGGGACTGGGTAGACAGTGGGTGCAGCCCACGGAGGGCAAGCCAAAGCAGAGTGCAGTATTGCCTCACCTGGGAAGTGCAAGGGGTTGGGGAACTCCTTCCCCTAGCCAAGGGAAGCTGTGAGGGACTGTGACTCGAGGAACAATGCATTCCAGCCCACATACTATGCTTTCCCAAGGTCTTCACAATCCAACAGCAGATTTCCTCAGGTGGCTACACCACCAGAGCCCGGGGTTTCAAGCACAAAACTGGGCAGTCCTTTGGGCAGACACCGAGCTAGCTGCAGGGGCTTTTTTTTTTTTTTATACCTCAGTGGTGCCTGGAATGCCAGTGACACAGAACCAATCACTGCCCTGGAAAGGGGGCTGAAGCCAGAGTGCCAAGCAGTCTGGCTCAGTGGATCCCAACCCCATGGAGCCCAGAGAGCTAAGATCCACTGGCTTGAAATGTTCCCTGCCACCACAGCAGTCTGAAGACGATCTGGGATGCCTGGTGGGAAGAGGGGCGTCTGCCATTACTGAGGCTTGAGTAGGCAATTTTTCCCTTGCAGTGTAAACAAAGCTGGGGAAGTTGAAACTGGGTGGAACCCACCACAGCACTGCAAAGCTGCTGTAGCCAGACTGCCTCTCTAGATTCCTCCTCTCTGGGCAGGGCATCTCTGAAAGAAAGGCAGCAGCCCCAGCCAGGGGCTTATAGATAAAACTCCCATCTCTCTGAAGAGAGCAGTGGGTCTCCCAGCACAGTGCTCATGCTCTGCTAAGGGACAGACTGCCTCCACAAGTGGGTCCCTGACCTCCGTACCCCCAGACTAGGAAACACCTCCCAGCAGGTGTCAACAGACACCTCATACAGGAGAGCTCCAGCTGGCGTCTGGCAGGTGCCCCTACAGGACAAAGCTTCCAGAGGAAGAAACAGGCAGCAACCTTTGTGAGGAAATGTGTTCTCTTTCCAGGTCCATAAGGGGGCATAGTTTTAAGGGCAAGAATTTCCCAGCGCCATGCCCCCCCTCCCATCTCTCTCCATCTGGGAGATTTAACAGTTTATGTTTTAATTTCATGGGCACGGGAAGAAACTAAAAGTCAATCACTCCAACGGAAGTTCTAAGGAACTCCTTTCATTGGCCCAGGGTCTTGGAGAAGGTGAGGGTTCCTCCAGGATAAAAGTCCATATCCATACACCTGGCTGACTTGCCTTCTGGAATCCCCTTCCACACTCTTCGTGGAAGTCTTTCTCTTCTTCTCTTTTCTCTACGTAAATAAAATCACTTTCCTGCAACACTTCTTGGGTCCGATATTTACTTTTACGAGCATACGGCACACCTGCAGTGGTCCCATCACTTACTCTTTAAGAGGTTGGAGACCAAGAACCCACAGCATTCTCTCGGGGGAGCTGTGCCTCACCAGCACCCAAGAAAAACCCTGGTTACAGAATTGGCGCCCAACGTGGGACGAAGGAGTGAAGCATAAGAAAGAACGGTTACTTCAGAGGGGTAAAGTGAAGATACCAGACGTTTCACACTTGCTTTCTGTACTGTCTCTTTAAGAACACAGGCGTTGCATCGAGTCGCAGGGGTGGGGCCCATCTTAAGCGGCAATAGCCAGCCAGAACTAAAAGCGCACTTTTCCCTCCAAGCTGTGTTTCTCTCTTCCCCTCCCCCTTTCTCTCTCTCTCTCTCTGCTGCTTCTCTGAGCAAAAACCCGTGGGAGGTGGGACAAGCAAACGCTCTCTGTACCAGGGGTAGAACCAGGTGTGCGCAGGCGCAGCCAGGTGTTGGGCTCCTGAAACGGCGAGGTGGAGCGGGTGCACTCCCCCCACCCCCCCTCATCCCCCCACCTCCAGCTCCTTGCTGGCCGAAGTGGGAACTGGGGCCACCCACAGCGCAGCCCCACAGTAAGCGGTAGCTGGGCCAGGAAAACAGCTGTGGGGTGGGGCAAGGTGTGTTCTGGCCGGTGTGGAGGCTCTGAGCAAAGTGGCAGCACTTAAGGAAGCACTGCAGGGAAAAGGCTTCTGCTGGTTTGCTTGCTCACGGGCCAGCACGTTCAGATCCCTAGCTGGGGGCAGCATCAAACCACAGAAAGCCGCTGTTAAAAAACCACAGTCAGGGACAGAACAAGGGAACTTCCCCCAGTGTGCTTGCCTGCTGGCCATGGGTCCCTGTGTGGGCTGCGGCTGGGGAAGTTGCCCAGGGCACGCACATGGTCCCAGCAACATGGCGGCTGTGGGTCCCTGTGTGGGCAGCCGCTGGGGGAGTGGCCTAGGGTGTGTACATGGTCCAGGCAACGTGGTGGCTGCAGGTCCCCAAGCGGGGCACGGCAAACTTTCTCCTCTGGCAGGAGGAAGTGTAAAAAAGGCACTCGAATGGGCAGGGCTGCTGCAGTGGCCCAGCCTGCTTCTTTGAATTGTGTGCTCTAATGGCCTTTCCCTAGAAGCTTAACCTTCTAGGGCAGTTTTATAAATTGGCCTGCAAAACTTGGACCTTTGCTGGAAATATGGGTACCCATCTCCTGAGCCTCACTGGCCTCGTTGGAGCTCCTTGGTATGATTACCACCCAACTTAATAGCTCCTTTTGTTCCATGCCTCTATGGTGGTCACTGGAGATCATGCAGGCTGTGGGCATGAGTCCATGACACTCGTAGGTCCTGATTCAAATCCAGTACATGGAAAGCCCTCTGATAAGATGGAGTCTGGTGACAGAGGAGTGTACTCTCTTAAAGCCTCTTGCAATCATTCAAAGAAAGCTGTTGGGTTTTCTTCCTTTCCTTGAGTTATGGTGGATAACACTGCACAGTACATGGGCTTCTTCTCAATTTGCCTTAATCCCTCAAGTATACAGGTCAGGAAATGCTTACTGTTCCAGTCCCTCTGTTCTGAATCTGGATCCCAGTGAGGGTCTGTGCCAGGGACTGCCTGTGTGCCTGTGGGATATCTATCCTTTTCCTCTGTCATCATTAGGTTGTGTACCCATTTAGGCACCCGAAATTTCGGGGTACTGATTGAAAGATGTTTCATTTCAGTACCCATTGTACCTGGGGGATGCTTCAGGTCGAAGCAGCTGTAATCTTTTAGCTGGGGATGCAGGCATCCCTTGTGTTCAATTTCAGATGGGTGCTTCTATTCCCAAGCTCAAGTCTCCATTAAAATGTATACTGGAAAACTGGGGCCAATTTGACACACGACTTTTGAAGAAGCAGTAGCTCACCTTTCTCTGCCAAACAGAGTGGCCAAAATACCCTCTGCTAAGTGGGAAAACCTGGCCTCCAAAGGGAAGTATAAATTATGACACTATTCTACCATTAGACCTGTATCGTAAAAGCGAGAGTAAATGGTTTGAGGTCCCCTATGTGCAACTTTTCTTTTCCCTAAGGAATAAGCCTCAGCTCTGTCAGGCCTGTGCCCCATACCCTATTCAGCCCTCCTCAGGACTACCTCCACATGTGGGACTCCCTGTGGCAACTACCTCCACCAGTGCCTACCAGGGCTCCTCAGCCCCTGTATCCCAGCAGGAGTCATGGAGGGCCGAAACGGCCAGGGCATCTCAGGCTACCCGGATGCCCAAACTCTGCCCCCAACTAAGGTGCACCCCCTTCTCACTTTCTGACTTAAAGCAAATTAAGGTGGACTTAGGAAAGTTTTCAGATGACCCAGACAAGCGCATAGACGTTCTGCAGGGCCTGGGTCAGTCCTTAGAATTAGACTGGAAGGATGTCATGCTTTTGCTTAATCAAACCCTGACCAGCAATGAAAAAGAGGCTGCTTTAGCAGCAGCTCAGGAGTTTGGGGACACTTGGTGTCTTAGTCAGGTACATAACCTGATGTCACCAGGGATAAGGATAGATATCCCACAGGTACACAGGCAGTCCCTTGCACGGACCCTCATTAGGATCTGGATTCAGAACAGGGGGACTGGAGCCGTAAGCATTTCCTGACCTGTATACTTGAGGAATTAAGGCAAATTAGGAAGAAGCCATGAACTATGCAATGTTATCCACCCTAACTCAAGGAAGGGAAGAAAACCCAACAGCTTTCCTTGAGCGATTGCGAGAGGCTTTAAGAAAGTATACTCGCCTGTCACTAGACTCCACTGAGGGCCAGTTAATACTAAAGGACAAGTTTATTACTCAGTCAGCAGCAGATATCAGGTGGAAGCTTCAGAAGCTGGCCTTGGGACCAGAGCAGAGTCTAGAATCATTGCCGAACCAGGCAACCTCGGTGTTTTATAATAGAGACCAGGAGGAACAGGCTGAACAGAACAAGAGAGATCAGAGAAAGGCTGCTGCCTTAGTCACGGCCCTCAGGCAAGCAGACCCCAGGGGCTGAAATGAGGGAAAGACTGGGTTAGCTGCCAGGCTGGCAAAGCTTGTTACCACTGTGGTCTGAACGGACATGTTATAAGAAACTGTACCCAGAGGAATGGGCCACCACCTCATCTATGCCTGCAGTGCCAAGGAAATCACTGGAATGCACTGTCCCAGGGGCAAAGGTCCTCAGGGCCTGAGTTGTCTAAGCAAATGACCCAATGGCAGGACTGAAGGTGCCCAGGGCAACCGCCAGCTCGAATCATCACCCTCAATGAGCCCCAGGTAATGCTGACCATAGAGGGCCAGGAAGTTGATTTCCTCCTGGACTCTGGCACAGCCTTCTCTGTTTTACTTTCCTGCCCTGGACAGTTGTCCTCTGAGTCTGTAACTGTCCAAGGAGTCCTAGGATGAGCAGTCTCCCAATATTTCTCCCAGCCCCTAAGCTGTAACTGGGGAGATATACTTTTCTCCCATGCCTTCCTCATCATGCCAGAAAGTTCCACTGCCTTACTAGGGTGGGACCTGCTGGCCAGAGCAGGAGCCATTATCTATACGAACCTCATTAGGGAGGAAATCCCTCTCTGCTGCCCATTATTTCAAGAAGGGATTAATCCCAAAGTTTGGGCAAAGGATGGACAATTTGGACAGGCAAAGAATGCATGCCCAACTCGAATAAGGCTAAAGGATTCTACCTCTTTTCCTTACCAAAGACAGTACCCACTAAGACCAGAGCCGAAAAGGGACTACAGGATATTGTAAGGGACTTAAAAGCTCAGGGTCTAGTGAAGTCCTGTAACAGCCCTTGTAATATTCCAATTTTAGGTGTGCAGAAACCTAATGGACAGTGGCGGCTGGTGCAGGATTTTAGACTTATTAATGAAGCTGTGATTCCTTTATACTCAGCTGTACCTAATCCTTACACCTTGCTCTCTCAAATACCAGGAGAGGCACAATGGTTTCCAGTTCTAGACCTTAAAGATGCCTTTTTCTGTGTACCACTACATCCT
>CAUYQU010058032.1:0-35812 GCA_963574635.1 Cheracebus regulus
AAAACAAGAATCCCATTCTCTCTCCCTCTTTCTCTTCCTCTTTCTTTCTTTCATTCTTTTGCTGTGTCTTTCTTTCTCCTTTTCTCTCTTTTTCTAAAATCTCTTCCTCTTTCTTTCTCTTTCATAAAAAAAAAAAAAAAAGAAATAAACACTGTTTAATATTTTGGAGTATTTTTCCAGGCTGCTCTCTGGGTATATAATTATGCTTTTTATTAACATGGAATCGTACTATACTTACTGTTTGGGTACTTGATTTTTTTCATTAACAGTGTGTTTTGGGTGTCTAGCTATGAGCAGTTAGCTGGGTGAATGAGTGAGTGAGGAAATGAATGAATGTCTTGTGAATGACTGAATGAATGCATGACAGTCTGCCCCGTGATGCCGCTGGACAAGCCGGGCTTTGGGGACTCTGCCCAGACTGCCTTCCCAAAGAGCCAGGAGCCTGTGTTCACCCCATCAGGGCCCCTGTCCTTGGGGTCCATGGACCATAGTATCACTGCAGTGGGGGTACAGGTAGCGTAGACTTTTACAGCCGTGTTGATGCTGACTCTCCACAGCCCTGGGAGGGGTGATGTTACTTCCCTGGCAGTGCAGACAAAGACATAATCCTGGGGCAGGGCAGGTGGTTTTCACAGAGTTGGAGGGAATCAGGGTTGAAGCCAGGCCTGGATGACTCTTGAGCACTCTGTTCCCCAAAATGAGCACACAGGAGCAGGAAGAGCTTGCCCTAAGAATCCAGGGGCCTGCAGAAAACTGGAGTTCTCCTCCTTTCTCTCCTGTCCTTGAGGAGGAAGCCTTGGGGAGCCTTGCCCTCTCTGGGCTGCCTTGGTGTCCCCACCTACAACATGAGATCCTTGGAGGTTCGGTCAGTGCTGACATTGTGTGGGGCTTGGGTTCCCACGCAGCCAAGCCCAGCCACCTGCTTTTACCCCAGGGCTGGGGTGAACCCAGAGAGGAGCTGGGCCCAGGACTTACCCCAAAGCCCAGAACCTCACAAGGAAGCCAGTGTTGGAGCTGAGCCTGACTTGAGGGAATTCCAGGCTGAGGGAGCAGCCTATATAAAAACGCACAGCTATGAAGTTCTCATGGCCCAAGTGGTCAACGTAATTGGAGCCTGGAGAGGGGCCAGGGAGCTCGGGGGACCAGCCCCAGCCGGAGGGTCCCCAGAGGTCAGTTGGCAAGATGCTGGAAGTGCCGGGCTGAGGGTGGTATCCTGAAAGCAGTGCCACCCACGGGGTTTGGGAGTGTTAAGGGAAGGCTTTCAGTTTAGGGGTCTCCCTGCTGCAGGGGAGATGACAGATCTGGGAGCAACAGCTAGGGTGGAGGCTGGGGCCGGGAGGAGAGCGGCAGGACACACGTGTACCTGGTGCTGCCCTGGCAAGTGAGCAACTTGAAGGCCTCACGATGCTCCAGGGGCGGGGCCGCAACCTGGCTCCCAAGCTTCCCCTCCTCCGGCCCCCGGCAGAGCCGGGGCTCCTCTCTGTATCCTCAGCCCTGCTTGCAACCCCGGGGCCCCCACTGGGCCCAAGTGCACTGCAGCGATTTATTTTCTGTAAATTGTTGGTGCCCAAGTCATAGCTGAGCGGCTCAGCACAATGACACCCTTTTCTTTTTATCCTCCTTGACTTTTAGAAGCCAAAGCTAAATGTTTTAATTTTATATTATTCCTGACATAATGCTAATGAGTTCCAGGCGTCACTCTGCTGAGCCAGGCATCTGGGCTGGGCCGTGTGCCCCAGAACAGCTCCTCCCGCCACCCCTTGCTTCTCTACGGAGCGCCCCACAGCGTGCTTCTCTCGGCGCCCCTCCCGCTCTGGATGTCACTTTTTTCAGCGTACAGGGCTTGCTCTTTCAAGTGGTGACCATGGGGTGTTTCTCCCTTGCCCAAGAGAGGGACGGCTCATGTGAGAGCGCACGGCCTGCCTGGCCAGCAGATGGCCCCTTCCCTCTCCGGCCCTAGGACATCCCAGACGCACATGAAGGCTGGGTTGCCTCCCCCAGACCCTTCCAGAGCTTTCCAACCTGTTTTGAGCTGAACAACTGGTGAGTGGGGTTTGAAGAGAGGCCAGTGCGCTCACTGCAGTGGCTGTCATTGCTAGCATTATTTTCTGGTGACATGGAAACATTTGGTCCTTTGTTTCTAGTCAGTTCTTCCTAAATCAATACACCTTCCACTTTCGACTTAATGCAACATAAGAACAGGGGCTGGGGGTTGGTATCAGACAGCCCTGGCTCATTCCTCAACCCTTGGCTCCATTCCCACTGCTGCCTGCACTCCTCAGGGGCCCTGGCTGAAACCCTCTGGGAGCCTCTGTCTCCTTGTCTAGTGAAGGCGATTACGGTGGCACCCTCTGTCTAGAGCACTCTGGAGATTACACAAGGCATCCACGGAAAGGGCAGCGTGGCCTGACTCGAGGGTGCCCATCAGCAGCAGTTCTCTTCCCTTCTCCCGTGTCCCTGTCCCCCTGAGGGAGGGCCAACAGTGGTCTGTTTTACTTAGCTCAGCTCCAAACCGAAGCCCACAAACTAATGAGAAAGAAAAAAAAAAGTAACTTTAAATGTTTCTTTCACTCCTTTCCTATCCCAAGCCCCCACATGCTGGGTAGCGAATCTCCGGCAGTTCAGATCACTCCCCATCTTCTCTCTTAGTTGCATCCAAATTCCAGGGTGTGGGGGACTTACG
This sequence comes from Cheracebus regulus, assembly GCA_963574635.1. Lineage (NCBI taxonomy): Eukaryota > Metazoa > Chordata > Mammalia > Primates > Pitheciidae > Cheracebus > Cheracebus regulus. The sequence continues at coordinate 2,684 of CAUYQU010058032.1, forward strand.
CTGAGCCAAGGGGCCCGTAGAGCCATTCCTCACATTGACACCTGTTAAACCCTCCTGCCCCATCTTTGGCCAGAGTCCCCTTGTCCCTGTCCATTTAAAGGCTGTCTCAGCCCAGACTCACTGTCTTCTCCACAGTGCTGGGAGGGGACCTCCCTGAGGCAACCAGTGTCCTCCTTGGATGCCACAGGTGGCCTGGGACTTGCTGAGAGCAGCCCTGCCTCAGGTCCCACAAACGTAGCTAGTGCTGCTGTCAGCACCCCCAGGCATAGCCCCAGGGTGAAGGGGCAGAGCTCAGGGCCTCACAGCTTTCAGGGACCCATGCTGTGTCCATGCATCTGGCTTCCCTCCAATGTCCCAGTCCTAGCTAAAGCATCATTTTGGGGGTGGAGGTATAGGAAGCTTTGCTCTTTCCTCATCACAAGGCCTCCCCCGGCCCCCATTAATTGGGAGGTGACTGCTGGGCATCCAGACACCTCCCCCTCCGCCCCACACTTCCCTCAAGGCTCATTTGTTTGCTGCTTGGTTCTTTCATTCATTAGCAGGTATTCACAAACACCCGCTCCATGCCATCCCCTGTGCTGAGCACTCTCCAGTGGGTTTATGGCAGAAACATCATTTGAAATATCAACTGCCTGTGACTCATACATGTCCAGAGTTCTTTCCATTCGGCACTGTGGCCTGGGATTTTGAAACCCAAAAGCTAGGAATTTGCTGCTGTGTGCTCTGCTTTCTGCTAAGTCATCTCCTTCCCCCAGTGCATGAGTAGAGGTGCAGTGCTATTCCACGTGGACCCATTTGACAGATGGAAACTGAGGCCCATGAGGGAAGGGGATGTCCTCAGGGTTCCTGGCTCAGGGGGCTCCTCTGGTGGAGTCTGCTGGGCACCTGCTTATAACCAGACATCACTGTGGACAGCGAGGCATTTGAGGAGGAGGCAGAGCCATGGCAGCAGCTCCCAGCTGCTGGGAAGCAGAGTGAGCCCCTGAACCTCCCAGCTGCTGGGAAGCCTCTGGGCCAAGGCTGTGGCCCTCCTGCTTCCTCGGCCTTTGTGAGTGATCACCCAGCTTCCGTCATCACTGGCCACAGGAGGAGCTATGGATTGCAGACCTACTGTGTGCCAGGCACCTTCCTCACCAAACTCCCCCAGCTGCAGGATGAACAGACCGAGGCTCAGACCCCTAGACAATTCCCTTCACCACCTGGTGCCTCAGTTTACCCATTCAAAAGCAGCAGCTCCGTCCTGCCTCTACAGGGCTGCTGTGATGCTGGTGGGAACAGGAAAGAGAGGGGCTTTGCAGACAGAGGCCCTTGGCCAGCAGACGGGTTTGCCTCTGTCTATTCCTGGCTTCGCCTTCCCTCCCTGACTGGTTTCCTTTGGTTTGTGCATGTGTGATTGGTTTCCTGCTGTATTCACCTCCCTTCCCTAACTCAAGTGCATGTGCAGGGCTGATGTCCTGGGTCTCGGTCATCACTGTTTTGTCCCAGCTTTCTTTACTAAGTGCCTACCGTGAGTCCAGTCATGGGCCAGATTGGCGCAGGAGGGTATGACCTGGGCCTCTAGGCTTCATGCACATAAGGCCCTGAGATGCCAGCACAGGGCCAGCCTACCTTGGGGGCTCTTGGTCGATCATGTGGGTGGCTGGGTGGGTGTGGGGAGGCAGAGGCAGGTTAGCCTGGCCTGTTGATACCGCTGGCCGCAGGTGGCAGGCCCAGCCCAATTTAGAACCATGGGCTGCCCCTGAAGATCTCCTGAAGGTAACTTAGGAATTATGTCTACCCTCCAAGCAGCCCTGATGAGTACATGTCACCAGCTCTGTCCCTGAGTGTCTGGGACAGGAGGCTTACCATCTCTCCCATAGAGCTTATCTTGCTACTAACCAGAGTCCTCTCGGTGACCTCCCACCCCCAGCTCTCTCAGGTCCCTGTTGCTCCAGGAGCTACACACCAGTGGATCTTCCCAGCCCAGCTCCCACCCCAACGGTCTTCACTGGCCTGGTCCTGAATACTGGCCCCTAGCAAGGTGGGGTCTGGGGCCTCACGGGACATTTCTGGTGGGATCTGAGCCTCAGGTGCACACTGGGCAGGTTGTTCCCACCCTCAAGATGGGGAACTTTGCACGTGCTACATGTGTGATGACTCCGACGAACTGACACTAGATTTTCTTTCAGGCAGTGGGTGGAGAATCTCTGGCCTCCACCCTCCCCAGGCAGCCCCAGATGTGTGTCGTATAGGGCTGGGCATGGATGCGGCTGCTACCTGTATCGTCCCACTGCCCCATCCTGGGCAGGCGGTCCCTGGTGGGCAGGCAGCTTGATTGGGGTGAAGCTCGGGAAAGGGAGGAGGCTGGGCCGAGATCACGCAGCACCAGGGCTGGACTCAGCTTTCAGACCCACGTGTTGCTCACCACTCCTCCCCTGCTGTTTCTTCTTGGAACTTGGGAGAGGATCCCAAAAGGGGACGAACGTTAATGAGCACCTGTCCTGTGCCCGGTACCAAGGCCACACCCTGATGGCCACCCCAGGAGGATACCCCCTTTGCAAGTATAACACTGAGGCCCCCAGGAAGAGGAGGAACCACCTGAACCCCAGGCCATCTCTGGGGGAGGGAGGCCCCTCTGAGGCCTTGGGTGAGTTTGTTTGTGGGAAGGGTTGAGGCTAGAAGCCTGGAGAGACCCTTTTATTCACTGTGGGCCTCTTCCTCCTGAAGCAGCACTCACAGCCTCACCCCCAGGGCTTATGGTAAGATGCTGCACCCACCTAAAAAGAATCCCCCTAGTAAGTGGGAACAGATGCTCCCCGCTGAGGCTTAGCTTATGGCCGGGGTAGGCTGCACAAGGCTCAGTGCTGGGGCCTCATGTCTGCCTCCCCTGCTCCAGGGCCGGACTCTGAAAGGAACATGAGGTGCATGAGCAGGAGAGCAGTGAGGGACTGGCAGTCCTGGCCACAGCACTGGGGTCAGTGAAAGAACTAGGAAGGCCTCAGGCTTGAGCCAACCCTAGAGCAACAGGGAGGACTGGCCGGTGAACAGGGACACCTTGAGCAGAGGGCACGGCATGGGCAAAGGCCTGGAGGAGGGAAGGCGCGGCCTGTGGCCCGAGAGTGGGCTAGTGAGGTCAATGGGGATCTCTTAGGCTATGTGTGTGGTCCCCAAGGCTAGGCCAGCCACCACGCAGAGGTCAGGAGGCGCAGTGGACCTGGCCCCTCGTGGACCCCGTACCCACATCCATATTCCAGGTGCTGTGCTGTGTGTGGGGCGGTGGGGCAGTATGGCTGGCGGGTGGGGCTTAGTGTGTTTGTGAATGTGGCGGGTCTGGGGCCAGGGTGTCTTTGGGTATATGTGTGAACATGTGTGTCCTGGCTGGTGTGTTTTTGTGATGAATCATGGGGTGTCGACATGGTTTATGTGTATGGTGTTTGTATGCGTGTGTGTGGTGGTGGTATGTACGCAGTGTGGTGTGTGTGTGTGGTATGGTGTGTGTATGTTGGAGTGTGGCACATGTATGTTGGAGGTATGATGTTTTTGTGTTGGGGTGTGCTGTGATGTGAGGTATGGTGTGTGGTGTGTTCATGTGCTGTGGAGTGTGTGTGTGGTGTGTGTGGTATGATATGTGTGGTTGTGTTATGTGGTATATATGTGGGGGTAAGGTATGTGTGGTGAATTGGTGTGTACGTGTGTGTGTGTGTGTGCAGCATGTGTGTGAGGGAGTTTCTGGGTCTTGGTGTGTGTGTGTGTTGGTGTCCTGGGGCTCTGTCTCTGCCGCGTGGCTTGGTGTGAATGTCCGCTTTCTGGCCTGTGGCTGGTGGCTTGGTGTGTGTGTGTCAGCTGCTCTGTGCCTCTGCTCACTGCAGAGCCCTGGCCCCTGGTGCAGCCTCCTTCCTCATCCCGGAGGGCATCCAGCCACAGCTCAGCACTGGGAGAGCCCCTGGATCCTGCCTGTCCACTTGGGCCCCAAGAGAAGCCGACACAGCCCTCCCTGCACCTCCTGGGGGTTCCACACACCCTGGAAGGGTGGCCCTCTTGATCCCTGCTGGCCGGCGACCTTTCCAGGAGATCCCTCAACTGCTGGGAACAGGAACCCATTTCTTTTTTTTGTTTGTTTGTTTTTGTTTTTTTGTTTTTAAAAGCCTACAGCACCCGGTATTCCCAGGCGGTCTCCCATCCAAGTACTAACCAGGCCCGACCCTGCTTAGCTTCCGAGATCAGACGAAGGAACCCATTTCTTGCCCAGATGGGGACTTTCTGCCAGAGAAAGGCCCAGCCAGAGCTGTCAGTGTATTCCCGGTGAGGACGGGTCAGGCGTCTGCAGCCCCCACCCCATCAGCCTTGGGATCCTCCTCCCAAGGACAGGCCCACTCGGACAGGCTCCCAGAAGGAGGTGTGTGCCCCTCTGCCCCGTTCTCCCTTGCCTTACTGTGCACTCCCAGCCCTCCCTGGCCTGCCAGCTTCCCTAGGTGGGTATGAAGGCCCAGTGAGCAGATGGCCTTGCCCCTCGTGCGGTGCTTGGTCATGACTGCCTGGGACTGGAGTGTGCCTCAGGGCACAGACACAGCACTAGAGGTGAACCCAGGCTGCAGCCCATGAGTGAGCTCTGGGACTCACTGAAACTCCCTCAGCCTCAGTTTCACCTCTAAAACAATAGGGGTTGCAGGATTAGTGAGATGGTGTGTAGGGAGAGCTTGGCTCATCCTAGGCATATCGTCAGCATGGTAGCTGCTGTTCTGGTGAGTCTCCCCTGCACCCCACCCCCGCTTCCATTCATGTATGCAGTTGGCACCGCATCCCCAAACACCAGACCCTCCAGGGCCTCATCGTCCAGATCACAGAGCCTGGGCCGGTGCCCTCCAGCCTTGCCCCCAGGACCCTCCTCCCGTCTGTCCTTTCCCTTCTTGCCTCAACCTCCCCCCAGAGGACTGGCGAAGCCCCAGACTCTGAGGAGACCCTGGGGGAGCCCCACGGGGGAGCACAGGACAGTAGCCTCAGGCCAGCCGACGGCCCCTCCCAGAGTGCGGGGGCAAGTGGACCTTAGTGCCCAGCTGGATGGCCTTTACAGCTGGCCAAACGCAGGATTATTTGACATCTTGTAGAAGGATCTGGCACTGCACATCTCTCCCATCCAAATCATTGTTGTAGAGTAACTTAAAAGCTTGTACAAAAATGAGAAGTTGATCCCTGAATGGCCTGCCAGGCTTTTGTAACCCAATATATTTTACCCTTAAACCAGAAATGTGTTTGTTTAGAAGCAAGTCACTGGCAAACGCTGAAACTGGAGGCATTTCCTCCCCTGCCCCCACACGTGCCCTGTTCCCCCAAACCTCCTCTTCACTCTCTGGGTCCAGATTTTTAGTGAGAGCATGAGAAACTGAACCCTGCCTCCTCTTTGGCCATGCCAGCCGCAGGCAGGAAATTTGACATTCATTAGGCACCAGCTACGTGCCAGTTCCTATGCTGGGCACATCCTTTTATTTACTTCTACCAGCCATTTGTGGGGGCCCCATTTTAGAGAGGAGAAAAATGAGGACAGAAATGAGACGTGACTAGCCCAGGTTCGGGCTCATGGTGGTGGAGCCACAGCACAAACCTCTGTCTGTGTCACTTAGATTGTGGCACTTTGGTTTGTGGCATGGTGTCACCAATCACATGTGAAACAGGGCCCTTGGTTCTTCCCCAGGGGCCAGAGGGAGAGAAGAGCCATCACCCAGTGCCAGTGTCGTGCCAGGCACTGCACTTGGGCTCCCTGCATGCTCCTAGCCCTTCCACAGATGCATGAAAGGCTCTGAAGGCAGCTTGCTGAGGAAGGTGGACCCAGCCTGCAATTTGAATGTCCGAGCTAGTGCCCAGCAGGTCCTGGGCTTCAGCCCTCTCCTCCCTCAGTCAGAGCCGAGGGGTCCCTGGGTTTGGCTCAGAGGTGAGGATGCCACTCCCTCCCTGGCTCCTGATGGCTCCCCTCTTTCATCTCCTGCCCTCTGCTCTGTGAGCTGCACGCAGCGGTAATGGATTGCAGTGGACATTTTTCAATTAGGTTGTGATTTTCCCCTGCCTGTCACTATAAAACTCCAGATGGTCTGAGCTTCACGGTTCCCAGAGTGTTTTCCCCCATTATTTTAATCTTCTGTTGTAACATGCCCCACATGTGGGAACTGGGCCTGTCAAGGCTGTTCTGTGGATCGGCTGGTACTTTCTTCCCCGCCATGCTGCCTGGTTCTCCTTTCTGCATGGAGGCGTCTACAGTGGGCATCCTCCCTTCCCAGTGTTAGCTCTGGGGCTGGGCCTGGCCTGGCTTTGCCCCAGGAATGGAACCTGTGACAGCCTGGTTTGAATTGACAGTAATAGCTCCTGAGAGAGAGCTTATTTTTTGGTGTTTTAGGTAGGAGTTCCTGAGGCAGTGGCCAGAGTGGTTAGAAACACATACAGACCCGTCAGCCAGACTTGAGGTCAGATTCCCTGCTCCATCACTGACTGGCTGTGTGACCTGGAGCCAATGGCATCACCCTTCTGAGCCTCAGTTTCTTCTTCTGCAGAGTGGGCTGGAAAGGAGCTACTCAGTGGGGCACATGGTCTGGATTAAATGAAACACACGCAGCACCTGACCCATGGTAGGCATCAGAGAAGGAGTCACCCAGTCACTCTGTCATTCTGAATTCATCTTTGAATGAATTTAACTTGATCTTTGAATATATTTTACTGTTTGTGTATTTTGAGGTAAATAAAAAAAACCTAACCACCTATTCTTACATTTTTCAAGACTGTTAGACAGTCCTGCTGTTCCTTCTCCCCATCCTGGGTACCCCCTGCCTGCAGTATCACCTTCTCCATTCCCATAGCATGGCCAGATCAGTCTATCATGTTTTTGGTTATTTGAGCCCGTGTGTTTCCAATCTGCCATCAACAGGAGGTACCCGTGTCATTCTCTGCATGCACAGATGGTGCCAGAGCACATGGAATCATCACAATGGCCTCAGGTCGTAGTGCCATTACCTTAAGGCGAGTCCTCCCTCCCCCTGAGAAGCCAAGGTCTGAAGCCAGGGAAGTGCTGGATGGCTGCATTTCTGCTCTAACAAGCCCCCACATCCATTCTGCAGCATCTGTGCCCCCATGACACAATGGTGGGGGGCTCCCTCCCTGCAGCCCTCCCAGCCCTACACAGCCTGTGGATGCAACCCCTTCAAGCCATGCCCACTCCAAAGCCTACCTCGAATTCATTGGAGGCTGCTCCTGGGACCCAAAGGGCTCCCCGTGGGCTGGGTCTACACCCGGTCCATGTCTGTAACTCCTATGCTGGCTGCACCCTGAGCATCAGCTCCTCATCTGTCAGTGGGGACAGTAATACTTGCCCACTGAGCAGTGGAGAGGATAAGACACCACATTTGTGACAGCACCAGCCCCACAGAGCCGAGCACACAGTAGGTGCTCAACCGATGGTCACTCCCATCCCTTTCTCTGTGTCTCTGTTGCCCCCATCTGTGGAGTTGTTGGCTAGGAAGGACCACAGGGACCTTGGCAGGCAGCTGCAGGCAGAGCCCATAGACCCTCAGGACCCCTGGCATGTCTGGTCCTGATGGTGCATGGCTGTGGCTCTGCCAGGGGTGCCTGCAGCATCCTCATCCCAGATCAGTCCCGATGGGGCGATGCCCTGTCATCTGCTGCTACCAGTGCTTCCACCTGGAGGCATGGGCCACTCCCATCAGGGCATCCTGGCCAGCTGCTTATTACACCCCAGCCTGCAGCTCAGCTCTGGGAAGTTCCAGGGGGCAGGGAGCAGGACAAGGCTGGGCCAGCATACATGGGCACAGCACGGGCATCAATGCACACACATGTATTGGGGTACTTTGCCCAACACTGAGGTGAGGGGGTGCATGGACTACATGCCCAGAAACCCCCCAGATCATGCTTCTGTCCCACCCTTTGCCCCATGATTGAGATGCCAGCCCTGCCCTCAAGGAACTCTCAAACTCTCTGCCTGGCGGCCAGGGGAGAAGGCCATAGCTGTGCAGGGAAACCCACCCCACAAGCCCACGGATGTTGCAGAGGAGGGTGGGGAAGGGTGGGGAAGGCTTCTCAGAGGGAGTGCTTAACAACAGAAGTAGATGTTCGCTAAACAACCAAATGAAGGAAGGCATTCCAGGCCTAGGGAACAGCTGAAGCAAAGGCCTGAGGGCATGGAAATTCCTGACAGGTTCAGAAACAGTCTCACTCCTGCAGATAACGTGCGGAGGGTCTGCATGGGAGAGGCAGTTGAGTTCATGTCGGAAGAGCATGAACACCAAGCGCGGATCCTGTTTGAAAAACGTGTGAATTAGATTGTCGGAGAGTTGGAAGGGAAGGAGTCCCAGGAGGGGGACAGGCTGAACAAGGTGGGGGTAGGAGCAACTGTGCTGAGCGGAGAGTTGGCCGAGGCAGAAATACACAGACCTCAGGGAGAGGATGGTTGTGTGGATCATGGTCCACCATCTAGCACTCTCCCAGAGTTGGGAGAAGCACGCAGCCCAGAGGAGTTTTTGCCCTCTGCTGCAGATACCTCCAGCCCTGCATGGGCCAGAGGGGAACAAAGGGGTGAGTTGGATGCCCAGAGGAAGCCCCGCTCTCCAGCCTGGGCTCCCCATCTCACGTTGGGGTGAACTTGGCACAAAGCCATTGCAGGCAAGCAAGAGGGGTGGCTTGTGGCCTATTTACTGCCCAAAGAGGATGTCCTTCTGGTTTGGATGCATGGAAAAAGCACAACATCTGGAAGTAGGAAGCGGAACAGTGTCTAAAACCCAGCTGTGGGAGGCTCACCTTGGACCAGCCCCAGGAGGGCACGGCCCGGATTTGTGGCTAGACTTCCATGGAACAGGCGTGTAGGGAGCTCTCCCGGGACCATTGTCTCTCGTGACTATCTGAGCAGCTCTGCCTGGCCTGTGCCCTGGATGGGGACTTGGTGCCCCTCATCTAGAACTGCTACCGCTGCCATCTTCCTGTCTCCTTCCCGAGTCCCCACTTGTCACCTGCAGCCAGAGGGTTCTTCCTATAACACATATCTGACCCTGTCCCTTCCCTTCTTTAGGAGAAGGGTCTCCACTGTCTCCAAGGTGTAGTCCAGGCTATCTGGCCTCTGACCTCCCTGCAGGCTCCTTGCCCAGTAGAGCCCAGCCCACCCCCAGCGTGATGAACACATCAGCCACTCAGGAGCCTTCACAGGGATCTGTGCCCTGTCATGCTTTGGTGCCTCTGAGCTTGCCCTTCCTTGGCCTTCAGTGTGCGTCACCCCACTATCTTCTTTGTATCTGTTGGTCATGGGTCAGGGCTCAGGCAGGCCAGAGACTGAATGAAGTGAATGCATCAGTGTTGGTATAGCTGCCAGCCTATGTCTCCACACTGCTACCTGTCTTTCTAAGCTCGCTACAGTCATCAAGCCCTCGGAAGCATCTTGCGGCCCCCAGGCTGCCTTAGGCATCTCCCCTGTACTGCCACAGCCCTGGTGTTTCCCTCCGTGACAGTTCAACTGAGTTGCTTTATGGGCGTGTGCGGGTGTGCGTCTCCCATGTGGGCTCTGTACTCCTAGAGGGCAGAGTTCTCTCTGCATTGTGGCACTCAGCACAGACTGGAGCCAATCTGTCAATCTGTCCCAATGAACAGCCTCACAACAGAAATTACACAGTGTGCTGAACAGCCTTGAGCCAAGGCCATGAAAATCAGCCAGGTGGATCACAGGGTCTGAAATGAGCTCACAGTCCTCTCCAGGCACCAGCTTCTCCCCCTACTCCTGCAGATGAGCCCCAGAGAAAGGGTGTGAAGAGCAGGCTTTGGGAGTGCCAGTCCTTGGGGAACATGGCTGCTCCCAGCTCATCCTGGGCCACTTGCTACTGGGAGCCCACACTGGCCCCTGGTTCAGAGGGATGGGGTCCCATGGGCCCTAATCTGGGTTAGGTGTTCATAGTTGGCCGTTCAGCCCTGGACCTGGGCGATGAAATCATTGGCTCATGAGAGGGGGCTAGCCTCCTCCGGTCCCTTCCTCCTCAAGGGTCATCTGCCCTAGGAAAGCTGAGGACATAGCAGAGCCACTTGGCCTTTGGCATCAGACTTGGCCTGAGTCCTGTCATTGCCACATCACAGCCCTGTGACCTTGGGCAGGTCATTTGACCACATGAAGCCTCCATCTCTGAGATGGGGACATTGATGCCCTATATTTCACAGCTGTTTGTCCAACATCCAGTGCCACACCTGGATGTAGCAGGCACCTGTCAGCATGGGTCCCCTCCTCCCACCCATGTGAACACATGGCCAGAACATCAGCCTGGCTGGGACAGGGACAGATGGGAAGAAGCTGGAGGGAGAAGCTTGTCACGCTGAAGGACCAGAGGCTGCTGATCCCACTGGGCAGGTTTTGAGCTGGATTTTGAAGGCTGAGGGAGGTTGGTGGGTGGCTGTGAGGGCTAAGGGAGGTTGTTGGGTGGCTGTGAAAGAGGGGACACTCCTGCTGAGCGACTTGAATGAAGAAAGGCTGGAAATTGGCCAACTCCTGCTGTTGGTCTAGGGCATGGCGTGAGCCTAGGGAGAGGTGTGGAGGGTGTATTTGATCACAGAGCCACAGGATGTATGAAGGGCCCTTCGGTGTACAAATGTGGCTCTTGTTCCTACAGCAGTTAGCCTTGACTCTGTGTTCCAGATAGACAAACCCTGCACCATTCAGTGTCCTACCCCCTGGGGCCCTCAGCCTTGAGTGACCTTGAGTGGCGGCCTTGAGTGGCGGCCACCTGTCTCAAGCTTGAAAACAAAGAAACAAGGCACAGAGGGGTCAAGAGCACTGCCCAACGCCTCTCCAGGGCCGAGCCCGATGGGGACCCAGGCTGTCGGTCTGTCCACATCTCAGGCTGTCTGTGCCAGGACACCTGCCTCAGAGTCCTGATTCGGGCTGTGCTATGGCCAGGGCCACTCGGCACTTCCGATGGCCCTGGGGAGGAAAGCCTTTCAGGTCTGAAACTGGAAAGGCCACCTTCTTCTCCAACCCTTGTGCCCCACTTCTAAGTCAGGGTGCTATTTTTCCGGGCTCACCGGGTCTTTCCAAATAAGGCCTGAGCCCTGAGCACTTTGTGGCAGCTGATCCGGAGCTCCCAGAGGCTCTGGCAGGATGGGAGGGGCAGAGGTGCTGGGGCCAGGCGAGCCTGGGGGGCAAATTTCCATGCAGGGGTGGAGTGCCCACTGGGCTTGGGAGTGCCCCTCACCAGCCTCTCCTGCAGTTTGAAGGCTGCAGCAAGGCCTTCTCGCGGCTGGAGAACCTCAAGATCCACCTGAGGAGCCACACGGGTGAGAAACCGTACCTGTGCCAGCACCCAGGCTGCCAGAAGGCCTTCAGCAACTCCAGCGACCGCGCCAAGCACCAGCGAACCCACCTAGATACGGTAGGCCCAGCAGACGGAGGCCCAGGGCGGGGTGGAGGACGGCCACACACTTGCCACTCACTCAGCGCAGAGCCCCTGCCTTGCCCTTTAGCCCCACCGATGTTCGGGCAGAACGATGCTCAGCAGGGCGGTGGGTCGGATGGCGTCCTCTGCATTCTAGGATGTTTAGCCGTATCCCCGGCCTCTCTCCACTAGAAAGGAGCCGATGTTCCCATTCCCAATCGCAACAATCAAAACTCTCTGATGCCAAATGTCCCTGTGTGTGAGGGGAGGCAAACCTGCCCCAGTCGAGGAGCACTGCTTTGGCCCATGGGTACCAGCCTGGGCTCCAGAGCCATGAATACCCTCATGGAGAGAGTGCACTTTCCCTCCTGCGTCCCCTCCCTGGGACCTGTCAGCCATGCCCAGAGCAGACTGCTCCCTGCTCTTCCTGACCCCTCCACAGACACACCAGAGGCTCTCCAGGGTGGTCCTTTGTCCCTTGAGCCCTGCAGGTGAGGAGCTGAGGTGGGCAGTGCCTGACTCCAGACTCCTGCAGGTGACCCGGGCCTCCAGATGCTGGCTCCCTTCCTACCTCCCTGCCCTTGTTTGCGCCAGGCAGTAGATAACGGCAACTTTTTTTCCAGTGTCTGCCCAGGCAGCCCCCCATGTGCCATTAATAGAGCACTTCCTAAAACTTCAGCTCCCAGGATCTCATACCAACCCCGCACGCTGAGCAGGGACAGTCACTAAGCGATTTGGCAGACAAGGGAAGCGGGCCTCCTGAGGCCAGTACCTGCTCACCATCACACAGCTGGACCATGGCACAGCCGACTCAGACCTGGGCCTTACACTAGGCCCCGGGTGAGGGGCACGTTCCCCACGAGGACCCCAGCCCCCATGTGCAGCAGGAGACTGGGGTCTGCAGCAGAGCCACACCCAGGCCCAGGCCAGCTTCCCTATGCTTCCTGCAGGTGTTTGGGGAACTCCGTGGGTAGAGGGCTGGGAGATTTGGGTGGCCGCCACTCAGCCCGTCCAGTTCACAGATGAGGAGGAAACAGGGGCCCAGGAGGGCAGCTAGCCCCTCCAGGGTAAGTTGGAGGCCGTGAAACAGCAGAGGTCAGAGCTGAAAGGGCACTTGTAGGCCTCTGATTCCAGCCATTTACCTTAAGAGCTGGGAAAACCAAGACCCAGAAAAGATTCAGGGCACAGAAAGCAGAAGGGAAGCAATGTTCTTGGGGCCAGGCCAGGCCCAGGGTGGGACACCCTGCACATCCAGCCGCACAGTCTCACACACACTGCCCCTAGTTTATCCTGGTGACCAGCCAGGGTGGGGCTGTCATCTCCATTTCATACATTGAGTCTCAGAGAGACTGAGCCATCTGCCCTGTCCACAGCAGGTGAGTGGCGGAGCTGGGACGCAAACTCGGGCTGCGCCACTCGCAGTCCACTGTCCTCTGTTGGAAAAGCTGGTTTAGCAGCCATCCTGGGGGTTGCAGCCAGCAGAGGGGTGAGGGAGGCAAGGAAGGGCCCCATCCCCAACCTGAACCCAACTCTCCTCCCCTTCTCCGCTTCATTGTCACATGCTGTGCTGCAGACATGAAGTGAGCAGCGGCGCTAGCAAATCTCCCCGCCTTTGTCACCTTTTCAGCCTGAGGGGCCCGTGGCACCCTGGCCCAGGCCCTGAGAGGCACGCTCTGTGCCCCAGCACCCCCGGTTATGCCTCCCAGAGGCCGTAAGCTGGTGCCAACTGTGCCAGGCCTCCCTACACCCTCTCCCCATACTCCCAGGCCCCCTTCCATGTCCCTCCTTCTTCCTCCGGCCCTCCCTACTGCATTTCCTGGACCCAGCCCCAAAGCAACAGGCCTTTGGCCCCGCTTGGTATGTGAACAGAGCCCCAAGGCCTAGGTCAGGTCAGGCCCAGAATGAGCCCGCAGGCTGATCTCAGGCCTTCGTCTCCCCAAGAGGTCCCAGGGAGGCCTGGGAGGCGCAGCAGCCAAGCCCAGCACCCCGCTCGGATCCAGCTCCCCATAGAAACACTGCAGGCAGCTCCATGTTGCTAGCCTGTGGTCCCAACACCCTCCCTAGAGGCCCCTCAAGTCAGGCCCCTCACAGGGCAGGGCCTTGCTTTCCAGAGGGGACCAGCCATGTCCCCAGTTCCCTCTGGCATTGGAGAATGTGGGATTCTCTCCATGGATGGGAAAGTTTCTTGGAACAGACTGGAGAGGCCTGGGCCAGGGTTCTGATCGTGGCCCTTCCTCCTGGTTCTGGAGGTCTGAGGAAACCCCCTGGCCTCCCTGGGCCACCTCAGAGGTAAAACCCCTGCCTCAGACAGAGAGGGAGGCTCAGCTGAGGCAGCAGGAATGAGGCCTGCACACGGACTAGGCAGCCTTCCCCTGCCTGTCATCTTACTGACTCAGTGCTGACCATATCCTGCTGTGTCCCAGGCTCTCAGTGTGGGGCTGGAGTCCTGACTGCACAGACTCCCTGAGCAGGCTCGAATAAGCCGCTGTCTTGCACGGGGCCTCAGCTTCCCCCTGCATGATTCTCTCTCCCCTTGCCCACTTCACTGGACCATTCGAAGCCGCCGAGTAGAGGAAGCATTCTAGCAGAGGCCTGCACATGCTCCCTCCCTTCCCTCACTGTGGGATCTTGGGCAAAATAGGGGCCTCAGTTTCTTCTTCTACAAAGCAGGATGAGTCTCGTAGAGTGGGTGTGGGGCTCAGGGAGAGGGTGGATGGCCAGCGCTCAGCACGGGCCCACACAGGGGAGTGCTCCCGGCAGAGCTGCCCCCAAGTACAGACTGGCTGGGAAAGGCAGGGGCTCTGCGCGGCAGACACGGAGCGCCCTCATCATGGACAGAGGGAGGCCGCTGACGCTGCAGCCCACATAGCGATTCCAGGCAGGGCTTGGCTGCTGGCTGGGCATGGCCACAGGGTTTCCTGAGGGCTCATGGGGCACAGGGCCCGAGGAATGTTCTACACATGTCAGGCCCTGGAAAAACAAACATGGAGATGGGCCTTGCCGCCCGCTTCCAGGCGAATGCGCTGCAGACACGGAGCCAGCTTGTTTGCTTTTAGACGAAAGCGAGTGGATTTGTATCAGCATCCCCAAGGGACAGTCCTGGGGCCAGCTCAGGGGCAGGGTAGGGCCCTGTGTGTGCCTGTACATGTGCAGATGCACGTGTGTGTGTGTGTGTGTGGTGTGTGTGTGATGTATGTGTGGTGGTGATGTGTGTATGTGTGTGTAGCATATGTGTGGTGTGTGTGTAGCATATGTGTGTGGGGTATGTGTGTGTGGTATGTGTGTAGTGTATGTATGTGTGTGGTGTGTGTGTGTGTGTGGTGTCTGTGTGTGTGTGTGGTGTAGGTGTTGTGTATGTGTGGGATGTGTGGTGTGTGTGTAGTGTATGTGTGTGTGGTGTGTGTATGGTGTATGTGTGTGTGCTGGGTATGTGTGTGGTGTATGTGTTTGTGGTGTATGTGTGTGGGGTATGTGTGTAGTGTATGTGTGTAGTGTATGTGTGGGGGGTGTGTGTGTGGGGTATGTGTATGTGTGGTGTGTGTGTAGTGTATGTGTGTGTTGTGTGTACTGTGTGTGTGTTGTGTGTACTGTGTGTGTGTTGTGTGTGTGTGTGTACTGTATGTGTGTGGTGTGTGTACTGTATGTGTAGTGTATGTATGTGGTGTGTGTGTGTAGTGTATGTGTGGTGTGTGTGTAGTGTATGTGTGTGGGGTGTATGTGTAGTGCATGTGTGTGGGGTGTGTGTGTGTAGTGTGTGGGGATGTGTGTGGGGTGTATGTGTAGTGTATGTGTGTGGGGTGTGTGTGTGTAGTGTATGTGTGGTGTGTGTGTGTGTAATGTATGTGTGTGTTGTGTGGGGTATGTATGTGGTGTATGTGTTTGTGGTGTATGTGTGTGGTATATGTGTGTGTGGTGTATATGTGTGGGGTGTGTGTGGGGTGTGTGTATATGTGTGTGGTGTGTGTAGTGTATGTGTGTGTAGTGTGTGTGTGTAGTGGATGTGTGTGGTGTGTATGTGTAGTGTATGTATGTGGTGTGTGTGTAGTGGATGTGTGGTGTGTGTGTAGTGTATGTGTATGGGGTGTGTGTGTAGTGTATGTGTATGTGTGGTGTGTGTGTAGTGTATGTGTGTGGGGTGTATGTGTAGTGCATGTGTGTGGTATGTGTGTGTGTAGTGTGTAGGGGTGTGGGGGGGTGTATGTGTAGTGTATATGTGTGTATGGTGTGTGTGTAGTGATGTGTGTGTGGTGTGTGTCTAGTATATGTGTCTGAGTGGTGTCTGTAGTGTATGGGTGTGAGGTGTGTGGGTGCTGTAGATGTTGGTGGTGGCGTGGTGCTGTGTGTGTGGGGTGTGTGTAGTTTTTGTGTCTGTGGTGTGTGTGTAGTGTATGTGTGTGGGGTGTGTGTGTGCAGTGTATGTGTGTGGGGTGTATGTGTAATGCATGTGTGTGTGTAATGTGTGGGGGGTGTGTAGTGTATGTGTGGTGGGTGTATATGTGTAATGCATGTGTGTGGGGTGTGTGTGTGTAGTGTATGTGTGTGAGGTGTATGTGTAGTGTATGTGTGTGGGGTGTGTTTGTGTAGTGTATGTGTGTGGGGTGTGTTTGTGTAGTGTATGTGTGGTGTGTGTGTATGTGTGTGGGGTGTGTGTATGTGTGTGGGGTGTGTGTGTGTAGTGTATGTGTGTGAGGTGTATGTGTAGTGTATGTGTGTGGGGTGTGTGTGTAGTGTATGTGTGTGGGATGTGTGTAGTGTATGTGTGTGTGGTGTATGTGTAGTGCATGTGTGTGGGGTGTGTGTGTGTGTAGTGTATGTGTGTGTGGTGTGTGTGTAGTGTATGTGTGTGGGGTGTATGTGTAGTGCATGTGTGTGGGGTGTGTGTGTAGTGTATGTGTGGTGTGTGTGTGTGTGTGTGTGTGTAGTGTATGTGTGTGGGGTGTGTGTATGTGTGTGTGTGGGGTGTGAGAGTGGGAGCCTGCCTCTGGGGTTGGGGTGCCTGGGGGCAGCAGGGGCCGTCCGCGGCAGGCCTCCGCTCTCCCTCCCAGGCCAACCCGGCAAGCTTCTCATTGCTGTCTCTCTCTTTTTGCTCTCCTCCGTTTCTTTAATCTGGCAACTCTCCATGGCAGCACCAAGGTATGGTCGTCTCTTTCTGCTTCCCCTCCTTATGAGGTCCCAGGGCCATGGGCACCTCTCCCTGGGTTTGAGGTTGGCCCCGCCTCTCCTCAGTCCAGCAGAGGCAGAGCTGCCTTGAGGTTCTGGGGGCAGTTCCCCATGGGTGTGTCTGGCAGGACACGGCAGTCCCTGGTATTCACTCTGAGGTGTCATTTCCTCCAGTCCTTCTGTCCCCTGCAGTCCCAGCAGGGAAGAGGCTCCCGAGAGCAGATGCACTAGATGTGTCCACAAAAGGAAGCCTCGTGAGCTTCAAGCCCCAGCAGCAGCTGGAGTCCTCAAGCAGAGTCTTATGGAAGCCTTGGGAGAGATTGGGATTCAGTACTCAGACCTGGAATGAATCAGACAGGTCCCTCCCTGGCTGAGAAGAGGGACACTGAGCAAGCCCAGCACATAGGGTGGACAGCGCTGCAGGGGGACGCTCTGCCTGGAGAGGGGGTGGAGGATTCGAGGAGGCCTTGGAGAGGAGGTGGCATGGCTGCGGGAGAGCTGAAGAGGTTCCCGAGGTGGGAGATGTAGGACCTTCGGTGCAGGGGGATGGCCTATAGAGCACCCGGGGGCACGGAGGTGTTTCAAAGGCTAGCGCGGGTCCGTGCGAAAGATCTTTCCCTCTGGCTGTGAGTGTGCGGGAGGCCAAGGCCTGGAGGGCAGGGTGGGGCCTGGGCAGGAATTCAGGAGGGGCAGTGGGGATGGATTTAGAGTCCACTTCTTATATTTTGGGTGAGCCGTGGAGGCCCAAGGGGAAGCAACTTGTCCACTCCCATGCACAGGGCACGGACCCCACCCTCCCCAGCCCTGTGTTCTCTGAGACCCAGCCACGCTTCCAGCCTCTCACAGCTGTTGGCAGGAGGATCTGGGTTTCTTGTAGTCCCAAGAGCTGTCCGGAGCCTCTGCATCTACCTGCAAGGTGCGGCCAGTGCCCCCAGCCTGGCGTCGTGTGGGTGCCCCTCCCCCCCATTTGCAGAGCAGCCGTCTCGTTGCACTCCCTATCTGCTCACTGCTTACTTGCAGCTGTTGGGTTGAAAGGGTGGACTTGGCTCAGAGCCAGGATCCAACCTGAAAGAACCCTTAGACCTCAGATGGCCCCATTTTCAGAAGAGACAGATGAGATTCAGAGAGGAGAGGCAACTGGCCTGAGGTTTCAGGATGGTGGTGGGAGGAACACACAAACCCCATGCTCGGCTCCCAGGCCAGGCGCCATCCCCACAGCTAGGCAGGGCTGGCTGAGGCAGAGCATTCCCGGCCTGCAGCCAGCCCCTCGGCTGGTCACCTCCCCACAGCCGGTCACACAAAGGCTGGTGGCCCGAAGGGATGGACCTCACTCACCCCATCCCCACCCCCCATGTTACAGAAGCCATATGCCTGTCAGATCCCCGGCTGCTCCAAGCGCTACACGGACCCCAGCTCCCTCCGCAAGCACGTCAAGGCCCATTCAGCCAAAGAGCAGCAGGTGCGTAAGAAGGTAAGCCAGCCCTCCTCATCTGGCCACCTCCAGCCTCACAGCCGCCTGCACCACGCCAGGCCAGGCACCGTCCACGCACTCATCCTGAATGCTACTGTTCGTCCATCTGTTAGTCCATCCATCTGTCCATCCACTTCCCACCTGCCCTGAGTGTCTCTGCTGACCCACAGCCCTTCCTTCTGCACCCTCAGCCAGCCCTTTACCACCCACAGATTGCCCGCCAGCTCCTCGCCCCATACATCCGCCCACCCCCAACAGCTTGGGTAGAAAACACACGATGTCCAGTCCTGTGCTGAGCACGGAAGATACAGAAATGAAAATATACAGCCCCACTTTCGATGGCCTGGCAGGCGGGGGTAGACACAAAGAGATGATTCCACCTCATGTCATTAAGGTGGCAAGAGAGGTGTGCAGAGAAAAGTAAGGGCGCAGATGAGGGGCCTTAGTCCCTCTGGGTGTAAGCAGGAAGGTTCATGAAGTATCGTCGGGCCCGGGTGGAGTGTTTAGAGATGGGAGCGCGGAGTGGGCCTGCTGGCCACGCCTCTGCCGGCTCTGCACCCAGGCAGGTGCCTTTGGGCTTCAGCTTCCTCAGCCATCAGAGGGGACAACAAAGGACTTGCCTTTAGACAGCTGCAGCCAGGAGTAAATGATGGTTTATACTGAGAGTTTAGAACTGTACTTGGCACAAATTTAAAAGCTCAAAACAAACTTGGCACATATGTTCATTAATCTGAGGAAGGACTAAGTATTGGGCCGGTGAATTCTCTGAGCGCTCCCCACGGTGACTGGTGCGGAGCAAGGCCTGAAGCCTGAAGCCCACCATTTGCCGGACCCGCAGGCACTCCACTCTCAGGCCAAGCAGCGCAGTGATGAGAGGTGGCGTGGACAGGGCTACATCCAGGACACAGTGGGTGCCATGGAGAGATCTTAAGCAGAGCAGGGACATGGCACCTTGAGAGGTGACCCTGAGGGCCATGTAGAAAATGCGCTGGGGACTCCCATGGAACTCCGGGGCCAGGGAGTGAGGGTCCTTGAGTGCTGGGGAGGGTGTGGGGGTGAAAGAGACACCAGGGGCCAACTCGGGGACACTAGCATGACAGAGGAGGACAGAGTGGGAAGAGCCCATTCATTGGTTCACCTGGATTTACAGAGCACCCACTGTATTCTAAGCCTTGTTCTGTGAACTGCAGACACAGCTGTGAATGAAACAGAGCAGAGACCTGCAGGCTGGAGGAAGCAGCTGCCTCACACCCTGGGATAGGGAGACAGTGATGGGGTGCTGGGCGCAAGCCGGCCTCAGTGAGAAAGAGTATGGGAGGGGACCACCAGGCTTGGGAAGCTGGTCTCCAGCCTGCAGGCAGTGGGGAGCATTAGAAGCTGTGGAGCAGAGAGGGATGCAGTCAGAGCCTGCGCCATGAGCTTTCTGGGGAAACACCTCCTCCATATTCACTAAGGAGGCAGAGGCTGTGCTTTAGCCCAGGTGCCTCTGCGCCTCTGGCACTGTACCTGGGGCTTCATATCCTGTATCTCATTTAGGCCTCACTATAACCCTAGCTCCCCAGCTCCTCAGGAGGCTGAGGTGGGAGGATCACGTGAGCCCAGGAGTTGGAGCTACAGTGAGCTGTGATTACACTACTGCACACTAGCCTGAGTGACAGAGCAAGACCCTGTCGCAAAAACAAACAAACCACAACCATAGGTGTGGGCACTGGTTTTTTTCCCCTCATTTTATTTTTAGAAACAAAGTCTCACTTTCACCCAGGCTGGAGTGCAGTGGCATGATCATGGCTCATGGCAGCCTTTAACTCTTGGGCTCAAGTGATCCTCCCGCCTCAGCCTCCTGAGGAGCTGGGACTGCAGGCATGCTCCACTGCTCCTGGCTTTTTTTTTTAATATATATTTTTTGTAGAGACAGAGGTTTCACTTTGTTGTCCAGGCTGGTTTTGAACTCCTGACTTCAAGTAATTCTCCCACCTTGGCATCCCAAAGTGTGGGGGCTAGAGTCATGAGCCCCTCATTTTAGAGATGGAGAAACTAAGGGTCAGAGTTAACAAACCAGCCCAGCACCATGCACCGCAGAAGTGCCAGAGCTGGGGTCCCATCCCAGACCTGTGTTTCCAGGGCCTGATCTCGGTTCACTGCTCTCAGGTTGAGGGCCTGACCAGGGACAGGGAATGGCCCAGGCTCCAGAAGACTGGAGTGCCACACCAGGGAGGCTTCTGTCCCAAGCAGACCAGTGGGTCTCTGTGAGGACCAGAATCCTGCCCTGGCTTTCCCAGGCCCCACGCTTGGCTCTCACTGAGCCCCCGGGGACTTGGGGCTGCAGATCTGCAAACTTCCCAACAATAAGCATCCATTAAGAGCCATCAGGGATGATGTATCTTTCTGGGTAAAGCAACCCTTGTATTATGACAAGTCCTTGGCAGCCCTGCTGCATTTCAGAGAGAATTAGAAATGCTTTTCTTCCTTAATTCTCCTCTCCTGCTGCTCCTAATCCGATAGACATTGCGGTCTACAAGAACATGCCTTGGCTCTCTTTTGCCAGAAACTTAATTTACATGGAAAACAGCTGCTGGGTCAGGGAGCTGAGAGCCCATCTCGAGGCTGGGCATGCCTTCTCCAAGTCTGGGCCCTGGCCCTTCTGTCCTGGGGGGCGCAGAAAAGCCCTAAGGGCTGACTCTCAGCTGCTGTGTGATGTGGATCAGGGCTCTCACCTTCTCTGGGTCTGTTTTGTCCTGGGGAAGATGAGCATTTGGATAAGCAAAGCTTTGGGATTTCCCTGAGAGAAGTGGCCCTTCCCATCCAGGTGCCCGCCCCAATCATCACTCAGTGTCCTGAAGGCCTCACCCTATCCCCATTTTGGCTCTGGAAGGTGTTCTGAGGTGGCTGTCTTTGGGAAAAGCCAGGGGTTGTTGGCCAAAGATTTGCTTGAGTTATTGGGTGCACCCCTGCCCAGGCTTGCCCTTAGCTGAGGGACCTCCGGTCCATACACTGATCCATTATGCCCACGATGGGGTGACCAGATGGGGCGACCAGATGGGGCCCAGCCGGCCCTACCACTGAACTTCCAAAGCACGTTCCCAGCCATCATCTCATTCCCCCTCACCGCAGCCCGAGTGGAGGCATGACTTGCTGCTTATTACAGACTGGGTAGGCAAGACCCAGAGAGGTTAAGCTGTTTGTCCAGCATTACACAGGAGTAAGAAGAGGTGGGATGGGATCTGAGCCCAGTTCTTCATCCCTAGCCCTGAACTATTTCCACTGAACCTTGTACTAAGAAGGAAGAAAGAAAGAGCTGGGTCAGGTGGGGGGCACTAACTGCAAACCTGTTGACTGCACACCTGCTGCGCTTCACCCCTACCATGTCCGTTCACCCGCACTGCACAGAATGCTCCTGCAGACCGTGGCTACCCATGCGAGGCCCCACTGCTGCCCTTTTCCACCTATTCTGTGGGTGTGTGGAGGCCACACCTCCCACGGGCTGCTCCCAGCAGTGACTGAGTATGGTAGGCCCAGCAGGGACACTGAGGCAGAGCCTTCCTGAGAGACACTGGACTCCCTGACATCCAGCAGACATTGGCTGCTGAGGACCCCCTGAGTCTCTGTCCCAGATGCTCCCACCTGGCCCCTTTTCCCTCCCTCCTCGCTCCCTTCCTCCCTCCCTCCGTCCCAGGGCTCTCCCAGCAATCTCCCTGTTTCCTTTCACACAGGCACGTCTCCCGTTTAAACCCTTGCATGTTCAATCCTATCTTGGCATCTGCTTCTCGAAGGACCTGGACTAACACCATCTTCATAATGTACAGTCAGCCCATTTCACAGATGGGGAACTGAGGCACAGTGACGGGAAGGGTCTTGCCCTGGGGCTGCAGTCCCTCCTGCCCTGTCCCCTAAAGGAAGGGTTGCCGGTGGGCAGGGGCCTCACATAACACACACCTCCTTTCCCTCTGCTTGCTCCCCAGCTGCACATGGGCCCTGACACCGAGGCTGACGTCCTGACCGAGTGTCTGGCCCTGCAGCAGCTCCACGCGTCCACACAGCTGGCTGCCAGCGACGGCAAGGGTGGCTGCGGCCTGGGCCAGGAGCTGCTCCCAGGTATGTGTGCGGGGAGGCAGGGCCAGGGCATAGCCTGGGAGGGGCCTTTCTCTGCTGACAGTCCCTGTAGCACAAGTGACACTCAGTGGGCCGCCCACATGGGAACAACTTGTTGCAGGCGCCTGCCTGTCTGGACTTGGTTGTCTGTGCCTCTGGATCTCTACATCCAATCCATCTTCTCCCCTAACTAGGCAGATGTTCCTTCACATTCCTCTGTGGCTCCCCATTGCTCAGGGCATGAAGCCCTCACCCCTCTCAGCCCAGCCTCCAAGGCTCATGGGGCCTGGATCCTCCTGGCAGCCTCTTGCTTCCCCTTGGCATGTTGGAGGCGGGTCCCTGAACACTCTCTGCTCCTGCTTCCCCCACACTGGGCACTGTCCATACCCTGCCAGCCCTCTTCTCCCTCCCTTCATGAAGGTAGCTTCTGTCTTTCCTTCAGGACCCACCTCCTTGCCCCCTCCTCCAGGAAGTCTTCCTCTGGGCTTCGCTCTGCCCCCGTGCTGAGCACTCTGGGCATCACTCTGCTTCCCATCTGTCTTCCCCACCAGACTGTGAGCTCCTCAAGGGAGGCCCAGGGTCTGCCTGATTCTTGGGTCACCAGCACCCAGGATGGGAACATGTGCAGAGCTGGGCTGGGGGAACCCATGGCCTTGCCCCAAGCATCATGAAGAGAGGCTCTGGTGCCCTTCCTGATGGCCCATGCTGCTGGGATCATCCGCAGGGAGGAACCATCTTCAAGAAGAGCCCATTCTGCCCCTGGCCTTGACTCCTGCTCCAGAGGAGAAAACCCAGGCTCTAAGAGGATAGGAACTTAGCCCAGATGACTTCCAGCTCATCACTAAACTTTGCAGCCCAGAGATGGGGCCCTCAGAGCCCCTGGGACTCTGCAGGCCCCTCCAGCCAGACACTAAGGACCTCTGGTCCAGCTGAGGTGGCCTGTCTGTCCCCTCCAGCAGCCGTGGGCCATGGGGCAGGTCTCAGGCCACAGCAGGTATTACTGGCTTTGTGGCTCGGGCATCCAGCCCAGGTAAGGGCAGCATGGCCTTTGGATTCCAGCTGACAGTCCTTGCGCTCTACCCCCAGCTCCCCTAAAGAAACCACAATATCAGAGCAGAAAGCTCTTCCCACCCTCTGGGATTTCTTGAATTACTCCAACCATTTTAAACATTTTTTATTTCCAATTTTTTATTCTTTCCCCTCAATGTTGAAGTAGCAACGGATTTAAAAATATATCAAAGCACTTGCCAAACAGCCTCAGGAAGAAAAGCTTTTCAGCCTTTCTCATGGGTCCCCCTTCCCAGGGGTTTGTGCTCAGGCAGGCCCACAAGGGTGAGGACAGAGGCCGATGTGTGCCTGGGGGAGGGTCTGTACGCTCCTCACATCCAGCTGGAGGACCCCTCTGTGTGGCTGCTTCTCACAGGGTCAGAATTGCTAAAATGGCAGCGCTGGAAGGGACCCAGGGGCTGGTCCAGCCCTGGGAGAAGGTATGTCAAGTGCCAGCTCCCAATGACTGGTCATGACAGTGACTGCTTGGAGCTCTGTGTTAAGAAAAAGTAAAATAAAATAAGGCCTCAGAAGCTGCTTCCTGAACCAGCCAGAAAGAGAGCTGCTCCCGAGGAGCAGTGCTGCCCTCAGGGCAAAGCTCTTGTACCTACCCAATCATTTACCCAGGGAAGACTCAGGCCTTGGCAGGAGAAGAAATCACCTAAGATCATCCAGAGAAGTCACCAGCCAGTCCAGGCTGCAAGCCTGTTCTCCCAGATGCCAGCCTCGGGCTTGTCCCAGCGAGAAGGGACAGGGCCAGCAGTCTCCATCTTTGAGCACCTGCCTGGGCCACTCACTTCACAAATATCCTCTCATTCAATCCCCAACTATGCTGTGGAGTCGTGTGAAACCCATGCTGCAGATGAGAAACAGAATCAGCTGAGGCCTCATCATCACAGATTGGAGGAGCCACTCCTGCTGAAGCTGCTGCCCTTACTCTGTGACAGTAAGCGGTGTTTTCCCTGCTTTGAGCCTCAGTTTCCCTCCCAGACACTGAGGGATCTCATCTGCTACGAGAACAATGTGATCATGGATGTGGTCACTTATATAAACCCTGTATGACCAATACTCTTACTGTTACTGTTGCTCATGGGGAACAAGAATGACTATGTGCTCATCTACCTTACAATCATGCACAGCGAGCACGTATTGACTGTGTGCCAGGTCCGGCTCCAGGGACTGTGTATGGACGTCACTGCCATCATACTCACATAAGCCTCAGAAGGCACATGCAAGCCACAGCCAGCAGGTGGCAGAGGCAGGATTTGAACCCAGACCATCTGTGCAGGCTGCCCTCTTAACCAGATCCTGTACCTCCCTGCTGCTGGTGCTGCCCCTCAGCCATACCTAGCACCTGCTGTCTGCCAGGCCCCATGCTGGCCCTGTCCCTGAGCTGCTTCCAGTGCAGCAGGGAGGGCAAGACCAGCCAGGCAAAGCCCAGTGTCCTGGATCCCCCAGGATCCAACCTGCTATGTTCTTCTGCAGGCCACGTGGCAGATGCCTGAGAAGGGAACAGATGTGAGGCCCGAGGTTAAGCACTCAGGGCTGATGACTGATGACACAGCTTTACAGCTGGAAGTGGTACATTTTGGGGAGAGCCTGTCAGGCCCCGTGGCATCCTCGCTCCTGCTACTCTTCGCAACCCTGTGGTTCCTTCATTCCCATCTACTGTTTGTTGACATGGTCAGCGTCTCTAGTTCACACACTCGTCGACCCACCCTGTGTCTGTCTTTGGTGTGGAGGCTGGACAGGCAGGGACTTGGCCCCAGGGCAGAGGCAAGGGCAGGGGACCGAGTCAGGGAGGGTTAGCAGAGTCCAGAACAGAGGGGAGAGGGTGAGGGACAAGCTGCAGAGGGAGACACCAAATTTCCATTGTCCACTTGCAGGATGCTCCCTTGAGTAGGGATCAGCTCTCTTCTGCACAGGAGACCCCCCCCAACCCTCAGGAGCTTATCTGCCAGGCTCGTCCTGAGCAGACCCAAGGTAATGTTATGGACAGTGAGGACTTGAGAAGCATGAGGTCAGCGTGGCTGAGGGAGACGGAGCAGGCCTGATCAGGATTCTAAGCCTTCCCAGCTGTCAGCCCCCTAAATTGGTTCAAGATGGCAGGCGAAGAGGTGCTAAGGAGAGTGGTGAGCGGCTCAAATGTGGGCAGCTCCTTGCCAAGCTCTCTCCCCAAATACTGCTACAGGCACCTTCCCCAAGCTAGGGAGGGAGGCAGTGGCTGGATGGACAGGTGATGCTAGCCCTGGGAACAGAGTCCCAGAGGCAAGGAGCGGTAAGGACGGTGGCTGAGAGCTAGAGGGTGCCTGGAAGCTCTCACCCAGAGCCCCAGGGTCTCACAGCAGCCAGCAGTGATGCCTGCACCAGAGCCGAGGCCTTAGTCAGACATCTGGAACATCACCTGAGCTGGAGCTGATCCTAGCCCTGGCCTCAAGTGAACTTTCTCTCTCCGCTGCTTGGAAGATGGCCCTGATGAGCCACCTACTCTGTGACTTTGGACAAGTCATTCAACTTGTTAATAATTTAGTTTCCTCATCTTAAATGGGATAGATTGTCTTCTCCACTGACATTTGTCGAGATGGTTAAACTAGATAATGTGGAAAGACAGTTTGCCACATAGTATGTTTTTAATTAATGGTAGCTATTGTGATAGTAGAATCTCACCTGATGTGAGATTCACCCTAATGTAGGGTGCTTACAGCTTGAACTCCAAGCCAGGGATTGCAAGCTGTTTGGCCTTACAGGCACAGGGGTGCTTTTTGGTGGTTGTTTTCCTTGAGACAGAGTCACCCAGGCTGAAGTGCAGTGGCACCATCTTGGCTCACTGCAACCTCTGCCTTTCTGGTTCAAGCCATTCTCCTGCCTTAGCCTCCCAAGAAGCTGGGATTACAGGTACATGCCACCACGCTTGGCTAATTTTTGTATTTTTAGTAGAGATAGGGTTTTGCCATGTTGGCCAGGCTGGGCTCGAATTCTGGCCTCAAGTGATCCTCCCACCTTGGCCTCCCAAAGTGCTGGGATTGCAGGCTTGTTTTTTTAACGGTTTCCGCAGTGAAGGTCTCTCTGCAGTGTGCGCTCTCCCCTTTGCCACAGGCCCCAATGCTCCCCTTGTTAATCCATGCAGTTTCACTTATTTTGCTCCCTGACATGCTGCCTGAGGCACGAAGCTTGCTGCCCCTGCCACAGCCCTGCTCGCTCCCTGTAGCAGCCTCCTGAATTGCAGGCCTAGGTCAAAGGGGCCAGCTGGGATGAGCTAGCCTTGGAACCCCAACCAACTGAGAAGGTAAAAGTTCTCCTTACTCCATTCATGAAAAGAGACTGGGGTATTCTCAGATTTGTCCTTATGGTGTAATAAGATCACTGGTCTGGATACATGGGGACCAGAGTGCTGTTCAGTGTGTAACAGCTGCCCCATGTGCACTGGCCAATCAGAGTGGACACCATATCAGTACAGCCCCAGGCTAGCCCCCAGGTCACACAGTCCATATTGCAGCCTGAGGCTAGCCCCCAGGTCAAACACAGTCCATCAGTGAAGCCCCAGGCTAGCCCCCAGGTCACACACAGTTCATCAGTGCAGCTCCAGGCTAGCCCCCAGGTCACGCAGTCCATCAGTGCAGCCCCAGGCTAGCCCCCAAGTCACACAGTCCATCAGTGCAGCCCCAAGTCACACAGAGTCCATCAGTGCAGCCCCAGGTCACACAGTCCATCAGTGCAGCCCCAGGCTATCCCCCAGGTCACACAGTCCATCAGTGCAGCCCCAGGCTAGCCCCTAAGTCACACAGTCCATCAGTGCAGCCCCAGCCTAGCCCCCAGGTCACACAGAGTCCTCCCAGGGCATCTGCTGGATGCATGGATTTCAGAGAAAATGATGTCAGTTGCTGTTAAAATAAACATGGCCAGGTTGAAGAAGGGATGCAAAACTGGCACTCCCTAGAGAGATGAGCCACAGAGAAGCCAGAGGGAGGTCAAGGAGCCCTGGGCTCCATTCTGGGTGTGGTGGCCTGGAATGCAGGGGTTGGATGTGTTCATCTTTTTTTATTTTTTCAGATGAAATAAGGAACATAAAAACTTACAACTCTTGCCATGTCCTTCCTAGACTTCAGTCCCAGAGTAGAGGTCCATTTCCTACTCTGATTAGGGTTTCTTGGTGAAGGCATTTGGGGAGTGCTGGGCTCAGTAACTCTCAAAGCCTCAGTTGGGCCCCTGGAGCAACGTCTGACGCTGACCTAGTGTCCTCCATTGATTTATTAGCCTGCCTATCTTAACAAGGGTAAGATCCTAGGGGGGTAAAAGGTGACAAAAGGTGGCATCACCCTGCAGGTATCTTCTGAGGGTTTAGAATCTGAGACTAGAATGTGGCTAACTCCTCTCCTCAGTTGGGACCTTTGTTCAGTGTACAGACCATACAACCATCCATGGCAGCCCTTCTCAGAGATCTCCCAGGCCAGCCTGCCACCCAGTTAGTGCAGTCAGCCCTCTTTGGAAGCCTTCGCAGTGGACACCCGGCTGTGCTTGCATGTCTCTGAGGGAGGTGGTTACTCTGTGCAAGGGCAGTCCATTGCCCTGCAGCAACACTGCCTGTTAGAAGGCATGGTGGCGCCCTGAGCTGCTGTCTACTTCTCTCAAGCTGCTCTCCATTCCTGGGTCTCTGTCCGCTTCCAGGGCCACACAGAACAAGCCCCTTCTTTTCCTGAACAGTGCCACAGAGATTTGAGACAACCTGCCCTATACATGCCCCCATCTCAACACACACGCATGCACACACACGCATGCACACATGCATATGCGTGCACGCACACACACACACACACACATACACACACACATGGTCTGAGCACCACATGCCTCTGACAGCTCCTTGCCAGTCTACCTCTGCTATCAGGGTGAGCCCCAGCTGTGGACACAGCCCTTTATCCAGGGCCTGCAGGGCCTGAATGGAGCAGAGTGGAAACAGCACCTCCCTCACTGGGGCCCCTAACCTTCCAGTGATACAACTGTGCTCATTTTCCCTCTTGTCTTTCTGTCTCCATCATCAGGCATACACAGCTCCTGGCCCATCACAGCCATCTCTAGGGAGTGGCCCGAGTCCAGTGACCCTTGTTTGATTCCCTGCAGGTGTGTATCCTGGCTCCGTCACCCCCCACAATGGACTCGCAACAGGCCTCCTTCCCCCAGCACACGATGTATCTTCCAGGCACCACCCGCTGGATGCCACCACCAGTTCCCACCACCATCTGTCCCCTCTGCCCATGGCTGAGAGCACCCGGGATGGGTACGTACACCAGGCCAGTCCTTCTCAGGGGCAGCAAGAGGGAACTGGGGGAAGGGAGGGAGGGCAGGTGTCCCACACTATCTGTCTGCTTGTTACTGATAATGAAAATAGCCAGCCTTCAGGGAACACTGACTGCGTACTGCATTCTAAACACTTTCTGTGCATGATTCCACTGGGGCCTGCAGTAACCCTGAGTAGCAGTATTGGCCTCTAAATGCCTTGCTTCAAGCAGCCCCTCCTCCCCACTGGGGGACCCTGGGAGAACGCTGTGGCCCCACCCAATGCCCCCTGCATTCTGGACTGCCAAACCCAGAATGGAGCCCAGGCCTCCCGGGCCTCACTCTAGCATCTCCTTGGCTCATCTGTGCATTTGGGAGCAGACTGCCCACTGCTCGAGCTCCACAGATGCTGGTGTGGGCCCCATCCCATCTCCAGCCACTGCAGCTGTGACTGTCGCCCGGCCTGCGGGGGCTGTCTGGGAGTACTTCAGGATCACTATGGAGAGGGGTGGCCTCTTCCCATGCCCAGTGTGGTTCTCATTGTGGCCACTTAATTGACTGGAAATGGTGAATGTGTTAATTGCTGGACCACAATCTGCTGAAATCTGTTTTTCTTGCAAATAAGCAGAGGGCGGCCTCACAGCCCCGCCCTCCTCCCCTCCCTGCTGCTTTTTGCTGATCACCTTGTCCCTTCTCCTCCTTTCCCCCTCCCCACACCCAGCCTGGCCCCAGCACCTTCCTCCTTCCCTGCCCTTCCTCTGCCAGGCAACAGCCTTGGCCTTGGCCCGCCTGCGCCTAGGGCCAGCCTGGCTTCATTACCACATTCGTGGCCCACTGTGGCCCACTGCTCCTATTATGACTGGGCTCCTCCTGCCATTCATTCACCCGTTCATTCAGTGTTCAGTTATGGAGCTCCTGTGGGCAGGCCCTGGGCCCAGTGCTGGGGCTGCCGATGACTCTGGCCCTGGAGATGCTTACTGAGAGAGGGGCCAGTGCTATGCGGTAAGGAAGCAGAAGGGCTGTGGAGCCCAGAGGAGAGCCCAGTGGCATGTGGCTGCTGGGAGGATGTCAGGGAAGGCTTCTTGGAGGAGGCGAGGCTGGAGTTGGATGGGTGGAGAGGCTAGGAGGAGGAGTGGTAAGAGCAAAGGTAGGCATGGTGAGAGCTTGGTGTGTTCTGGGGAACCATCGCATGGGGTGACGAATTTGGGAGAGAGGCTGCCAGGTCCAGAGCCCAAGGCCTGGGATGGGACTCAGCCTGAGGCGTGTTGAGCAGTGACGTGGTCAGGTTTGGGATGAGGACGCAGGGCAGCATTGCAGGGGTGGAGTGGACTGTGGGGCGCGGTCAGGCTAGGGAGGGGGAACCAGAAGGCAGTGGTGACACAGAGGCAGCAGGAGTGGGAAACCTGGGCTGGGCAGGGAGAGGAGGGGGTGTCAGGGGCGAGCTGGTGGTGCACAGGGGCTGCTGACTGGCAGGGGAAGATTGTAGCTGTGAGTGTGAGTGTGAGCAGAGAGTCATGAAGAGGCAGCCTGAAGGGGATGTAGAGGGGGACCCAGAAAACTGGGCCCGGCTCGAACCTCAGCTGCTGCTTCTGTGAAAGGCATCAGAAGGCCCTGCCCAAGGAAGGGGCTGAGAGCCGTACACATGCCTGACGCTGTGTGTCCCACCTGGCACAGGCGACACCGTGTTGGCCCCTGCCCCCACTCATACCCGCCCAGGCCACCTGCTCACCCACCAGCCAGCTGAAAAACATCTTCAACCAAAGGAAAAGAAACCACGGAGTCCATTCACCCCTCGGCCGTGCACTCTGCTCTGCCTCATTCATCACCTGCCTGCCGCCTGCATAAGTGCCCGTCAAGAACTCTGCAGCGACAGGCAGAGCGATGACAAGACGGGACCCCCACTTGCCCGCCCCGCCTGCCCGCCCCTGCCTGCTGGGAGCCTCAGGACCAGCTGCAGGAGAGAAGCACCCTCGTGCCTGACACCAGGCCCTGGCCCAGTGTGAATGGGTTTCTTTTTCATCCCAAGAAGAGAGTGGGGAAAGGGACTTCAGCCTCCCCTTCCTGCCAAAGTCAACAAGGAGCAGCCACTCGTGGCTCCCCAGTGGTTTGCTGGGACGTTTAAATAGCTTGACAGAATTATCTGATTCACTCAAAAATATGCTAAGAGGGCCTGACTTTATGACCAAATTTATTTACCCTGGCTCAGAGAAGACGCCGAATAGGGTATTTTTTTTCCCAGCCTTGTGCGAGGTATGAAGCCCTCGGTCTGCCAGGCCAGTGAGGTTTTATATTAATTTTTATAGGTTCCAGTTGAAGCAAAAATATTTGATTTAGGAATCATTTGCATGACTCAGAGGAGGAGCTCCAGATAATCGTTCTTGCCTTTTAAAGAGTTCAGGTAGAGCTGCATACCCTCAGGCGTCATGTCTGCTGTGGGGAGAGTTGTGTTCTGTTTAATTTCACTGGCTGTGAAGGTGGCAAATGTGAACTTACGGTGGAGTGAGACAGGAAAAACAAACTTTTGAAAATGCATGTTTTTTCTCCTTCATATCTGGTTCATCTTAATCCTACAATGCCGTTAATCCCTAGGGTTTGTAGCTGAGAGATTCAGAAACTCATTTATTAGTGTCATCGGTTGTTCGCTGAGTGGCAGGCCCAGCACTGGGCACCAGGTGGCCAAGAAGGACCAAGACCTGGCCCTTCCTAGGGGGGCTCCAGGAAACCAGGGGAGGGATGGGTTGTGGGTGCCCAGCTGGGATAGAGAGAAGGCAGCCACCACGCAGCAGGCCCGTGGGAAGGCGGAGCCACTCCCTGGCCAGGCCCCGGCCCAGCTTCAGCCAGGAGTACTCGCCATGAGGGCACACGGCTTGTGCACAACTCTGCACGGTTTCCAGAGCATAGAGGAAGGCACTGTCCCATTTGGTGACCTGTAAGACAGGCCTGAAAATGACGATGATGATGATAACGATAATTTATTCCTGGAGGTGTGATGGGGATTTGGCTTATGAACGTAAAATGGTGACATGGACCCACAGTGTGAGAGTGGCTGGGCCAGGGACCCAGCACGAGGCCCTGCTTCTCCTGTCCTCAAGCCAGCCCACAGTGACAGAGGCCCCAGACCTGTGGATGATGACAGCAGACTGGAGGGGCAGTGGAGGGGCTGCCAAGGTGGGAGGGAGCAGAGAGGAACCTGGTGCAGCCACAGACGTGGAGACTCCGGCCTGTCTCCAAATCTGCTTTCTCCCTTTCCAGATAGCCCTGCTTCCTTCAGAGAGGCACCGATCTGTGAACACTTGGTGTCTCAGAGGGTGGGCAAGGGTAATGAGGTCACCTGGAGCTGTGACACTGAATTCACTGTATATTTTAATGTGGATGGCCGATAACACACAAATCCAGACAAGAAATGGGGACTCTGAGCTCGCACTCTCTCTCTTTCTGCCATGGAAAGAAAGAGGCTGGGAGCCTTTAGCCTTGTCCCCAGAGTCCCCAAGCCGTTGATCTCAAAGTCATTTTAGTCCCTGTGAAGTGAGCCCAGGGCTTAGGAAGGAAGCATGAGAAGGGAACCTGGCCTGTAGCACCCTACTGTCCAGGTAGATGGCCCCGGGCTGGGCTGGGCTCAGGGCACCTGTGCAGCTCTCAGCCGCTGCCGTCTTGCTTCATTCGGAACATGAGCTTCCAGAGTGCATGGTCTTGAGCTTGCGTGCCCCTCAGGATCTGTATGAAGGCACCTGGTGAGCCCCCCATCGCAGGCGGTATGCAAGCGGAGGACAGATGGACAGGGCTGGAAACAGGAGAAGGTTCCTCAGAATACTCTGTGCAGAAAAAGATGCCAACTTGGCCCTGGGACCGACTGCTAGTTTTTCTTCCCTTCATCTTCGTGATGCTGATGCTGATGGGTGGAGTGGCCGAGAATGCGTCCGACATCACACTCTACATTGCTTTCATGTCACCTGCACCGTAGCCCCTGAGGTCAGTGCTGTGTGGCTGGGAGTGACTTGGGCAAACCTCTCCGAACCTTGTGAAATCTGTGAAAAGGACACAAGAACATCTGTCTCCCAGGGCCTGGGGCAAGTCAGGGCTCAATGCTTGGTGACTGTGATCGCCATGGGCTGCTCCAGGGCTCCTCCTCCAGGTGGCCAGAGTGGCGAGCACGAGGCAGAGAGCCGGGCACCCAGCAGGTAATGACGCTGCAGCGTGCCCGGTGGTGAGCCAGCAGCCCTTCCGGGAAACCAGGGCTCAGAAACATTGAGCAGCTTGCCCCAAACACTTGGGCAATGAGAGCAGTTAGGGGTTTGAACACAGTCCTCTCATCTGGAAAGGTCGCACCGCTTACCTCTGTTCCTTGCTGACTATCCTAAACAGCAGACTCCAAAGCTTCCAGGATTGAAAAGTTTGGCTTGCACCTGACCAGACATAAAAGCTCCTCTTCTAACTGCTGTAAGCCGGAGCAGGTCTGCTGGGGAGTGGGCTCCCGTTGCTGGAGGGGAGCAAGCCGTGGCAGCCCTGCCTCTGGCCCCACCCTCCACACCCCTGCCTGCTGACAGCTTCTCCGTTCTCTCCAGGTTGGGGCCCGGACTCCTCTCACCCATAGTCAGCCCCCTGAAGGGGCTCGGGCCACCGCCGCTGCCCCTATCCTCCCAGAGCCATTCTCCGGGGGGCCAGCCCTTCTCCGCGCTCCCCAGCAAGCCTGCCTACCCACCGTTCCAGAGC
>CAUYQU010058036.1:0-34147 GCA_963574635.1 Cheracebus regulus
AGAAGGGGAAGAAGGAGGAGAAGACGGAAGACAGCTGAACCGCTGGGGCGCCCGCAACACCCGAGCTTCCCACAATAAAGTTGCCAGAACAAGTACCTGTTGTTGTGTGCTCCTTGCCGGCCGAGGCGCGCGCGACAAATACCATTCTATATTAAAAGTGCAAGGCTTTGAAGTCATGCCTTTACCTTTTAATTTTCCTATTTTAAGTTGGTAAATGGAGCGGTGTATCCAGTGCAGCTGTTCAGAATTGAGTGTGGCCTAACCATAAAAGGAGGTGATGGTTCTCTCACAAGGAGTAAATCTCAAGTAGGGAGGCCCAAGCCTCCATGAAGCCACTGGATCCCCAACTTCTCTCTCGTTCTTGGGTCTACCACCTTTAGGGTGAGAACCACAATCTTGCACTCTGAAGAAAGATGCTGTTTCTCTGCCGTCATCAGTTTCAAGCAGAAAGAAGGGGAAGAAAGGGAAAAGAGGAGAAAGTGGCTATGCCAGCTAGTCTGCTCTGGTTCAGAAGCCTCCCTAGTAGCCTGCTCCTCCAGTGGCTTGTGATTCTATCTCTTCAGCCAGGACTGCTCCCACAAAAATCCCCAACTTGCAAACGAGGCCAGGGTATATAAATATTTACCTGGGAATATTACTGCCCCAAGCAAACTCTGGTGATATAAGAAAATGAAAGTACCTAGGCAACAAGCAGTCAACCGATATATCCAGAAACACTAAATAAATTTAGAATTAACAATCAATAGAGTATATCCGTGGATGCATCTTCATTAATCTTTTATCTTTTGGAATAAAGAAGATCTAAGTAAATGGAACATGATGATAAATATACTGTAGCTATAAAATTGCTTCGTGTTGACAAGAAGTGAAGTGTTGGCCTGGCGCGGTGGCTCATGCCTGTAATCCCAGCTCTTTGGGAGGCCAAGGCGGTTGGATCACGAGGTCAAGAGATCGAGACCGTCCTGGTCAACATGGTGAAACCCCGTCTCTACTAAAAATACAAAAATTAGCTGGGTGTGGTGGCGCAGCCTGTAGTCCCAGCTACTTGGGAGGCTGAGGCAGGAGAATTGCTTGAACCCAGGAGGCGGAGGTTGCGGTGAGCTGAGATCCCGCCATTGCATTCCAGCCTGGATAACAAGAGCGAAACTCCTTCTCAAAAAAAAAAAAAAAAAAGTGAAGTGTTTAGTGGGAAAACGAGCCAGCTGTGTGCGGTCATGTGCTCTTTTCCAGACCTTGGCATTTCAATCAGCAATGCTTGGCGGCCATTAGCAACTTTATTTGTCTGAGTCTGTGTTATGTGTGCCTGAGGAGGTCAGAGTGTCCCACTGAAATGTGACACTGAGTACTGCAGGTTATTTAGACCAAAATGACAGACTGCTTTGCGACCAGACCCCTTGAGATTTTGGTGCCCTTGCATTTAGAGTGACTAAAATCCTAAAATTTCTTGATGAGGCCATTGCTTGTTTATAGCTGCAAACCACTCATGTTCCACCCAGCATCCCCTGCTCCCACAATATGATTATCAATACTGATGCACTGTTTGTCAAGCAAAATAAATAAACATGGAACTTCAGGGCCACAAAAAACATTTTGCACAAGAAATAAATGTCTCTAAGGACTTGTGACCAGCTGCTGATGGCCAGAAGTCTGGTTGCTCAAGATGTTTGCTGAGACTAAAAAAAACACAGACTTTCCCCTGAGTTCCCAGAAACTGAAACTCCCCCTCTCCTACTCCTTAGCCACACAAAAACTCCCTACTTCATCTCCGTATTAAAATGTATCAGAGAGATCTTACTCTCACAGCTTCTAGCCCTGGCCAAATCAAATAAACCTTCCTCTGTCTCCCAGCACGGTGTCCCCAGTGTTCGGGTCCACCACCCACCAGATACACAAACCTAAATCTGGGATTCAGCGACAATTTTAGCAAAACAAACTGCCTGAGTTGGGGCAGAGTTTCTTTTTCATTTGTTTTTCTTCTTTTTGTATCTTATTTAGCATGTTAATTATCATTAGAATGTTAAGGGTGTATTTTTATTTTTTGAAGAATTGTCATAATGTTTTCAGGAAATAAACATATTCTCCTTTATATATTTCAACCAGATGATTGGTTCCTGGCAAGGCTGTCATAAAGAAAGGCCAGACCTCTACCTTCTCTCACTGAAAGTCATATCAATCCTGTTATTTCAATCGCAGTATTTATTTGACTTAACTAGGGGAAAAAATGGTAGTTTCTCTTATAAAACCAAATTTCCAACTGTAGCTTAAATTTACCTAGTTGTCCAGGACTACCAGAATCTTTCAAGGCACATAGATAAAGCCATAAAAATTTTATGTGATTTCCTCCACATTTGTGTGCTTATTATTTACACGTTTGTTTAAACCTCCTTCATCAAATAGTTTGTTATGATTAAAACTTCTATTATAGATATTCCATCTTATAAAATGTTGATTATTTTCTGCCTCCTAATGAAAATAATTTCATGATTATTTCATACAATGAAAATGAAAAACAGATTTCTATGTCGATTTGAAACTGTGTGAGAGAATCCTGTTTCAGAATTGTTTTAGGAAAATGGAGTGAAAAAGAGTGAAAACAGCTGAACTAGATGATGCCAGACAAGCTACTCATTCTCCCTGCCTCAGTTTCCTTATCTGTCATGCTTTGCTCATGGGGTGGAGTGAGAAGAAACTGAACTCTGGGGTGCCTGGCAGAGAGACTGACATTGGAATGTAGCTGGCGGCCATTAGCAACTTCATTTGTCTGAGTCTGCCCTTCCCAGCGCTCCGTAAATTGCCCTGTGTTCTTGGACCCACTCACACTTTCTCCCCTCCACTCATCTCTACTCCAACACTGACTGGCTTCCAGACGATTTGTTGATGAGCTGTGCTCACTGTTAGTGTGACTCCCCATTCCTCTCCCCTCTATTTATCCAGAATGCATTCCTCTCTCAGGACACCTGCAAGACCCACTCCTGCCCACAAGTCCCTCCTGTGATCTCGTGCACATGCCCATTTTACCCTTCGCTGAACTCATGACACAACATGTCTTTGCCACTCATTTTGGCCCTTAAATGCTGGCAGTGAGGTTTAAAGCGCTTTGGCTGCAGCAAATATACGATGCAATATGAAGGGGAACAACATTTTATGTAACAAAATGTCCTCTGCATTGCCTCCTATGAACAATATTTACACATGTGAATAATCATTATTTCAAAGTTTAGGACTAAACAGGCACCTGATGTGATAAACGAGGAAAGCCCATGAATCTCTGTGCCACGCAGCTGTCCCTGTGGTGAGTGATGGACTCTTTTGGAATGAGACAAGAATCTACTGCACAGAAAATTAAAAATTTGAAAAAAGGTC
This sequence comes from Cheracebus regulus, assembly GCA_963574635.1. Lineage (NCBI taxonomy): Eukaryota > Metazoa > Chordata > Mammalia > Primates > Pitheciidae > Cheracebus > Cheracebus regulus. The sequence continues at coordinate 3,364 of CAUYQU010058036.1, forward strand.
TCATATTTGATAGGTTTATTTAAAAATATTAATTTAAATCACATGTTAGGTTATTGAGAGGATTTGAAAGAGTTCACTGGAACAGATAAGAAAGCGTATTGCTAGATCGCATCCCATGCTGCTGTGATTTGTCATTTAACCCAGACAGATAAAAAAAAGTAACATAATCAAGAGATGTAGAAGGAAACCTGTGGTCAGAACATTTGGAATGACTTCTCAGACATTTGGGTTTGTAGCAAAATCAGAATTATCTAAGAAAACTTATTTTGCAACGTTCTGCCAAATCCCAAATGCCAGAGAATCTTGGCAGACTCCTTGATAATTCAGTCTAGCTCTCAAAATCATTTTCCAAAGACCAAGTTTTGTGATGCTACATGCAAGAGTGTTGAAAGGAAGCAAAACTGCTCAGATATCATCCTTTTATAGAAAAATGCCAGCAACCAAATATGCTTTGAATTCTACTCTGGGAAGATTCTTGTTCATAATGCCTTTTTATTCACTTTGGTTTTGTGTCATTTCACAGGTTCATGCTGAGGGTATTGTGCGATAATTAAAGTTTCTTTTCTATTACCTCACTTATGTTGAAGAGGAGAATTACGCGATACAAAATACTGTTCACTATTACATATTAATTTGATACATTTAAATGAATATATGTAGCATATCATTAATAGATCAGAGCCTTTAAGGAATACTGTGCATTGCCTTCTATTATGATATTTTAATTTTTATTGACAACAAAATGAAAGTAATTGCTCCAGTCAATGTAATAGAAGATTGTCATGTAGCTGAATTTCATTATTTCATAGGTGAGGGATTAAAAGTCTAAGGAATACAGAAAATTTTAATTTTTATATTAGGACCAAATCTAAAAATATGACTCAGTAATTTTAGAGTTGATTTGGAAATGCCATGTGAGCTTGGGACATGGAAATTAGTTTATTTTCTAGCAATCTCACTAAAATGGCCTGTCTCTTTGACCAATAACAGTACCCACGTGAACTCATCCAATATGTAACCTTCTCTGGGGTTATTTTCCAGATAAAAGGATCCATATTCCTTTCAGAGCAGCTAATTCCATTTTGAGGAGCAGAAAAGAACCCAAAGGCTCTTGGAATATCTTACTATTGCAAGTAAGCAAAGGTTTTTAAAATGTCAAAGGTAATACTGAAAGGCCGAAAAGCCAGCTGAAAGCTGCTGCACTTCTCCAAGATGTACATATTGGAGCACCAGCTTTTTGTTTTTTTAAAGTGATTATCATCAATGGTAGCAAGTTGAGTCTGTGTCTACTAAAAGCCAAAGATCTGTAATGATACTCAAACAGAGAAAAGTTTAAAGTCTGTAAGTCCTGGTTTTTAATGCAATGGAAGGGACTATAACAGGACACTTATTTTAATGAACTTTAATTAGGCTTGAGACATATTTTGAGTGCTTGATTGTTTCTATCAAGCATATATATTGGTTTATAAAGTACTGATAGATATTTTTCTTTCCCTGCAATTAGAGATATGAAGATATAGAAAATTTTGAGTCATCTGAATAGTTCTGGAGAAAGAAAAACTGCCCTAAGAATAAAAAGAACACAGGGTGGAAGGACTCCCACAGTGAGTGTCAAGCTGATAGATAAGCCACATGTCACACAAGTAGAGATGGGCTTTTGCTATGATGGCCAGGCTGGTCTCAAACTCCTGCCCTCAGGTGATCCACTGACCTCAGCCTTGCACAGTGGTGGTATTACAGGTGTGAGCCACTGTGCCCAGCCAAGTCTGTGCAGATTTGTCATTTCTTTTGCACTCAGCACTTTTTGTGCCCAGCAAGGTGATACATGTAGCATATCATTAATGTGGCAGGAGGCAGACAAATCCCTAGGCAGATGGGAGTGGGTCCCTGGTGCAACCCCACCTTCAAACCAAAGACAGTTTAAAGCCTGAAAACCACGCTTCAAGTCTTGGATAAGTCCACAAACTGAACTAAAGACCTCTCTTCCTATTTGGCATGTTTTCCTCTAATTAAGGAGGAAAACACTGGCTTCTTGAAACCTTTGCCCTGGAGATGGCACATCCATTGGCTGAAATGTTGCCGAATAGGATACTCATACTTTTTTAAAGCATCATCCCACAACTTAATTATTAATAAATTGCAATGCTTTACAATGGAGAGATCAGTGGATTCTATCTTAACCAAGTGAACGAATTTGATGTTACCAGTTGTAGGACAAATGACACATGTGACTCTCCCCGAAAATTTTAACCTGAATCTAATCATCAGAAATAAAATCAGACAAATCCAGTTTGTGGAACATTCTACAAAACAACTGGTTTGGATTCCGAAAATATCAGTTTACTTGAAAGACAGAAAATGGTGCAGGGGACCGTTTGAGATGAAACAGATGAAACCAACATGACAGTAAAAGCAGCACATGGTCCTTATTTGGATACTGAATTTTCAAAATCTAAATTATAAAGAATCTCTAGGGATAATTAGGAAAATTTAAGTATATACTGTATATTAGATAATGCTATTATATTGGTGTCAAATGCATTGGGTATAAAAATGGTATTGTGTTTATATAGGAAAGTGTTACTAATACATACTAAAATATTTTGAGGTAAAGTGTCATGCTGTCTATAATTTATTTGTAAATGATTACCAAAAAGTATGTAAGTATGTATACATCTATTCTTATATGCATGTTTCTAACTATATAGAGAAAGATAATTGCAAAAATAATAGTAAATGAGTTATCTAAGACTAGTTGAGTTTGTGTGTACACCTACGATGATTTTTTTTTCTTACAGCTTTGGCTCAAAGACATGACCACGAAGGAAGAGCTAGTCTTTCCAGCTGCAGACACGGGGAGATGGGGGTCAGAGGATGCACCCCCTACCCCAGGGAGGGGTTGGCCTCTGAGGCTGCAATAAACTCTCAAGTCTCTCTCTAGTTCTTTTTTGTCATACACCTCATCTCAAGTGAAGACAGCCAAATGCAGAAGCCTCTCTAGGACACCTTGATGTCAGAATACTTCATCATATCACTATTTTAGAAATTAGCGGTTTCAATTTTATTTCCCTGCTTAGTAATGTAGAATAATAGCATTTTGTGTTAAACACACTTTAAAAGCCTGTAATTTTTTCACCATGAATGCCTACTATCTAATGATTATTTGTTTTGGAAATTATTGCCAAATAAAGAAGAGGTATTGAGAACAGATGGAGAGAATTTTGACAACATAATTTGCAACACTTTAGATGAAACAACGTGTGTACATACCAGTTTGTAGACAAAAGGAAGGAGTCTTTGTGGCTCATGGAAAATACACTTTTGTGTATCTGCTTGGGAGAATGTTGACTGAGAATACTAAACAGGGCTGGCTGGCCAATGGACTTCAGAGCCAGACCATCAGTGACATTGCACAGTGAGGGGTTTTTCGGCATTTAATGCTGCAAAGAGTTGATGCAACCTTGATAAAATATTTCTGACATGCTGACTAAGGAGCATGCACTATCTCACTATATGTTGTCATCTAGAAGACATGATAAATGATCGCTATTGTCCTGTGTGAAACATGTTAATGCATTGTGATTGGGAGGGTGGAGCCTCTTTTCCAGACTACGTTAATTGGAGGTGACAGCAATTACCTCCCTGACCATCTATTCCACATGCCTCTATTTTATAACAAAAAGTACAAATTTAGTATAAAAATTACAAACTTTCTTCTTTATATTCATAAAGTTCTAGAGCTAGTGAAGAAATTGCAACTACCCAAGTAGAAGGGGTGTTTTAGCTTTAAACAGAAATCTGAATTAGAATATAGATTTGGGGTTTGGGGAAGCATAAAAAAAAGACAGAGTATAAAGTCATAAAAGAGCACTCATAGGGTAACTCAATCTAGAAATGTTCTTTATAAAGTTTCAAACACCTGTGTGGAAGTTTTGGGGGTGTTTGAACTAGCATTATCATAAACTAGTAAATTGTAGATTTTTTTACTGAAATGTCAAGTCATTGAAATTACTAACTGCATAAAGTACCTGTGAAAACACTATAAATTCTCTTTGAACAATTAAATTGACAGCTTAAAATGTCATAAACATTTATATATATTCACGAGGCAATACACAATTCACAATGGGAAAAAGAGTCACAACCAAGTCCACTGATACAAAAGTAAAACCACAAAATTCTTTAAAAAGCATAAATCAAAAATAAATAAGAGAGACAGCAAACCACATTGCCATGGAGGTACCTACGCAACAATCCTGCATGTTCTGCACATGTACCCCAGAACCTAAGGTGCAATAATATATATATAGATACATATTTTTAAAAAAATCAAAACAACAAAAATAAATAAATAAATAAATAAGAAAAAAATTAGTTTATAAACTAATATTAAAAAACTGATAGTATTAGGAAGAAAACCTAAGAAAGAATTTTCTGCTAACACTAAATAATACTCTAACATTTATCCTCCCAACTTCTTAGATTAATTTGCTCCTAGTCTAATAGAAGAGCTCTCAACTTTTTTTTTTCTTTTAGACTGTGGCCAATTTAATTGGGAACATCTATTTCACAGTTCCTACTTTTCAGGAGAAAATAAGTTAGAGATAACTATTAGTACCAGAGTACAGCAATTATTTCAGAAATTATTTATAAATCTGCTTCAGCAGTAGAAAGAAGGTTTTTGAACTACAGACTATATATATCTTAAGGCTAATTATTGGAAAATCTTAGGCTAAAATATTGTTGAAGAAAGTTGACATTGCTTCCATTGGTGAATTTTAAACAAATGATCCATAGTCATCTAGATCATTAAATTAAAACAACTGAAAACTGTAATTAAAAAATAACAGCAAATCCTTACCAACATAAGAATATATTGACAAAACCTGACCATCCTCTGAAATCTGTTGAAAATTCACTATCTTTATGCTCTGACCGACCCAATGAACATCTGCAGATCAATACATCTAAAATTTCCATCCAAACTAGCCATTCTGGTTATGAATAATTACACCTGAGATGTACTTTTCTTTGATCATTGAGTTTTTACAGTATAACATTAGCACATAGAAGGAACGAAGTGGGAGAGAAAAAAAATGAGAAGTGGTAACATTTGAATTCTATTACTTGAGTTCGGGTCCCCTGGGAAGCAGATCTCAAGATGGAATCAGAAATGCAAGAGACCTTTTCAAGAAGGGAGCAGGAAGAGGTAAGGAAGGCTTTCACACCATAACGTAGGAAGGCGGGAGGGAAGGACTGAGTGGAGAGAGATTTGAACTGCAGCAGAGTTCCAACAGAGATTTTTCCAGGCCAACAGGGAATCCTCAAGCCAAAGTTACGGCTTCATGTAGTCTCATGTCTCAGCAGAACAAGACTGCCTCAGTACCCTACCATGCCCAGTCCTAGCTCAGAGTAGCCAGCAGGAAGTGTGACCACAGAGCGGCGAATCCAGAGGGCAGCAGCTGAGTCCATCAGGCAACTGTGTCCCCTCCGGCAGGACCTAAGCTTTGCATTTTCTTTCTCACTGCAGTTCCTTGCCTTAAACTGCACAGATTCACTTCTCCACGTAGCTTTGGGAGTAGCTCCTCTATGGGTCCCATGGACTTCTTTTCCTGAGGGGAAACTTGGAGAAGGAAGCTTAGTGGGAGGAACTATAGCTTCTGTGGTTGCAGTTGATCTGAGCGCTACAACTAGTTGTAATCCTTACTATCCTGCACTAATCATCTACATTTTCCTTACCCTAGCTATCACTTTGTGGCTTACCTCACGATGTGACTCAAACCTTCCTTCCTCAAGGGTTTGAGTCCTTGGCCATCATACACTTCTCAGGCTGAAGTTACTGCCCGCGTACATTCATAGTTATCGTGGGGCAAGGGAGTATCTCGAGATACCCAAGTAAGTCATCTAGGCTCCATAGGTATTACCTCTATGTGTAAGGCGCTATCTCTGTTAAGAGTGCCACCTCCTCCTGCAGATCAGAATGGTAATGCCTGCCACTGTGATGACTGTCTTTCTTATCTACAAAACCCTGGGCATAAAGAGTCCAAAGTTCCCTGGCAACAGCCATAACTTGCAATTCCATAAGACTATTAAGTGTCCCCTGGAAAGAATGTGCCCCCCTCTGGGGGCCAAGAACTCCAGTGCAGAACTGTGGGAATTACAAGCATGAAGCCCGCCAGTGGGTCACGGAGAACAATGGCAAATAGATCCAGAAAGTCTCCCTACTGGGAAATATAAAGGTTTCTAATTTGATGCATCTACCATATTGTGAAGGGTAAGAGTTGCCATTAAGCTGGCAACTCAGCTTTCTTTAGATCGTTCCAGTGCTCCATGAAGCTGGCTGCTTCCAGATGGTGTAGCATGCGATATGACCCGTGGATCCTGTGGTCATGAGACCATGCCTACCTCTTTTGCTACAAAATGATAGATTCAATCCCTGGATGAATGCTATGATGTGTGGGATTGTGTGTCCTTGGGTCAGGCCTCGTGTAAGCTCCAGACAGTGATATTGGCTGAAAATATGCAGATAGGAAAGTCAAACCCAAACCCCGAATGGGTGTTTGTCTGTGTGCAGATGAATTGCTGCCCTTCCAAGACCGAAAGGGCCTAATGTAGGCAACCTGCTCAAGTGGCTGGCTTTCTCCTTGAATAATATTATTTGGTATCAAGGACTGGGCATTGATCTCTGTTGCTGACAATCACACCTTCAAAGGCAGCAGTAGCTAGATCAGCCTTGGTAAGGGGAGTCCATGCTACTGGGCCCATATACAGCTTCCATCTCTGCCCACATGGTGACCCTCTTCATGTGTTCGTTGCATTCCAGGTGCCAATAACAAATGGCTTTAGCCAAATGGCTGCATCATTTTGACTACTCAACTGTTCAATAACTCCTCTGGCAGATGCCTTCTGGAGTACGTTAATGTGTGATATTATAATCTTCACTCTTGGTGGCCACTCTCAGACAGCTGTCTGCATGCCTCTACCCAGACCTCCTTATCACAGCCTTCCAGTCCCTTTTTTTTTCCTCTCCAGGCCACTGACCACTATCCAGTCATCTCGATGTGATTGTTTTCCTTGGATCATTTCTCTTTCCACTTAAAGTGGTCTGTCAGTTCAGAAGATGTTTTTCCTCTCTATTGTCTTTTAAGGTCCCTTTTCTACATGGTGGTAGTGAAGTCTCCATCATTTTAAGCGAGTACTCATGCTGAGCGGACCTATTCATGAACCGAGCTTGACTCTCTCCTCCTTCACATTTAGTTATGTGAGGATACCCATACCCCATCTGACCATAGGTATGAGCTGGGGACCACAATGGTAATGGGTAATGTGGGCATCTGGGCTACTTGTTCTGGATGTTTACTCATGCCTTTCTGTCCTGCTCAGGTTCAATCCCAGATGTACTATATCCATCGTACCATCAAATCCTCCTGGGCACATGTGGCTTTCTGACATGCTGGATCTCACAGAACCCTGCTCACACTGAGCAGCTCTGCACAGCGGTCTGTTGATGCCCCATGGGCAAATGTTCCACCTCTGGCAGGATTCCTCTTCCCATTCCACAGTTTCCCTTCTAGATACCCTGTGACTGGCAAACGTTGTACCAGACAGCAGGTCTTGGGGTGAGCAAAAAGAAGTTGGACTGGATGCCAAATTCGTCATGGTCCCTCTGGCCTCAGGCACCCCTGGATCATGCAGTTGTTGGCAATGACCAGTCCGACTACTCTCCTAGTTTCCACCTGGTCTCCTTATGCCTCCCACATACTTAGCCACGTGCCCGCCTACACATGTACCAGCAGACAGACCATGGGGGTGATTATCTGAATAAATCAGCCTCAAACACAACAACTAAAAGATCCCTTTTTAGTTAGAAAGTTGGAAAAATACCAATCTAATTAATTACTTAAGTTTTCTTTGAGAATTTAAAATTGTGATGTTATGGCAGTAGCAGAATTAACCCAGGATTAAGAGATTGAATCTCTGTATCATCTTACAGTTATTGTCTAGGAATTATGATCATCTTTTTTCACAATATTTTGGGGACCTAATGAATCAGATACAACTAACCTTATAATTGGTGATAAACATCTCACATCTCTCTACCTTAAAACCCATCTGCGTTATTACCTGTGCCATTCTACTTAGGTCCCAAACGTATATAGCACACTTCTCCCCCAGTTCAATCTTCTGATCCCTTCAGTGTGCCCTCACTGGTGGCAAGCTGGTGCACGAAAATGGTTATAATGGTGCTGAGATGCTGATCCCCTTGGCTTTCAAACAGCATGGGGCCAAAATCTCTACTCTGGTACTATCTGGTGTGAGCATTGTACATTTTTTTCAACATGCTGACAAAATATGACATATTATTTATTAGTATATGTGGGAAGGAGTGGAGAAGCATTGTCCTACATTTGTCCTTGACCTTTTTCCTCTCTGCCTCCTCCAGAGCTCTACCCCTTCTGATCCTCACCCCCTCTGGCTTGCATTTTCAGTCTCTGCACTCTGCCCTTTCCCTAGAGACACAGCCTGATCAGGAATGCCCAGTCTAGCATCCCCAAAGCCAAATGAGCACATACAAATGCTGCTACCTCTTTCAAACTTTATACATTACCTATACCACACAGAATGAAAAACAAAAAAGCAAACCCTATCTTCAGTTAAACATGGGGAGGCCTATAAACTAAAATCACAATAATTGAGGAAGGGTGACCAGAAGTTGAAAGGAAGATGAGTAAGGGTTGAGAGGATGCCTATGGCTAGAGATCTCAGACAAAAATTTCCCAAGCACCTTTTTCTACTCAGTTTTCTAAAGCAAGCGTTATGTCCTAAAAGAAAACAAAAAACAACCAACTAGATGTATAGATAAATATATAGATATATTCCTTTTTCAAGGCAATGACAAATTGGTTCACAAATTGGTTGTAGCATTTTCCTGGGGCCCATTTTGGCAGGGAGGATGGAAAAAGAAATGGGGTAGATATGCCATATTTATAGGAGGTAGTCTGTTGCTGAGGGGAGAGGAGAAGGACTCTATGTGGAGAGTAGCTCTGTTGCCACTGGTCTTGTGGCCTGGGGAGAATGAAGGGCTGGATACCTCATTCACTTACAGAAAATCAGTCGTGAGGAATTTCATCATGTGCCAAGAAGGATTCTGGAGAGCCTTAAAAACAGCTCTGACCCACTCATCATCTGAACTTCCCACCAGTACTGGTCCAGGAAGAACCACTTTCCCCTTCAAAATTCTTCTACTCTGAATAGAACACACCAAGTAATATTTTTTAAAAAGGAAACAAGATAAGAAATAGGAAAAATAAATTGAAGGTGAAGATCGCTCAGAAAATTATTGGGCAAAGAGTGAAAATCTTGCTCAAACACATTTTTATCCATAAATTCAAAAATTTGATAAAGTAAATTTGCTATAAGATATAAATCAAAGCAGAAATTTGTTACAGCATATTAAATGGCTTCTAGAAGAAAAGAACTGCTACCTCCTCTATGGTTGGAAGCCACTGGCTCTCGAAACATTCTGCCACTCCTGGGTAAGAACCCACCCCGCAGAGGAAGCCCTGGGCAGTGTTACGGCACCTGCCTGTGCTCTGATGCCCACCATGTCCTTCCTGATACTCAAGGTGCTGGTCACTAGACATTGAGCACCTACAGGAGATCTCTACAGCGCTCTCACACTTGCCAGTAGAAACAGCAGAAGCAAGGCCTCCATCTCACTTCTGCACGCAGAAGTGTGTCTCTCATTCATCAGATCTGAGTCCTCTGGAACCCTGGCTGTAAAGGAGTCTACAAATTGGAGCCTTTGGCTTTTCAGTCGCTGCAATACAGAGCAACAGCTAAAAGGAAAGTAGAAAGAGTCAACCTGCCATATTTATCAGAAAATGTTTGAAGATAATACTTAGGGAAATAATAGAATCAGTGAAGTATGGGTGGTGTAAGTGAGAAAAGAGAGTGGATAATGTATAAATACACAAATCTTATCTTTGCTTCTGTTAGGTAATAGATACCTAACACAATCTTTTTTAGGACCACAAAGAAAAGAATGCACACAATGCAGCATGTAGATAGATGGGCCCTGGCTGCTGCCCTAACACCCACGACGCGTCTATAAGCCATCGTGTAATGTGCTATGAAATACATTGAGAAGCTCTCTTCTAAAGAATAAGAGAATTAAGTATGAAGTACTCTTTTTCAATGTTTATCAAAATTAAAAATTAAAACACCCTGGGCATTTATGTATGTATGTACTTGCACATGTATAAAATGACATATTTATATAGAAATTCATTGAAGCATTATTTGTAACAGCAAAAGCTTGTACCAATTTATATACCCATCAATAGAGTACTAGTAAAATAAGTTATGCTATATCCATACAATAGAATAATATCATACTGCAGTTAATCATATGCAGTAGTTAGAAGTATGGCTCATGCCTGTAATCTCAGCACTTTGGGAAGCCGAGGTGGGTGGATTACTTGAGGTCAGGAGTTCAAGACCAGGCTGACCAATGTTGTGAAACCCCATCTATACTAAAAATACAAAAAAAAAAAAAATTAGCTGGGCATGGTGATGCACATCTGTAATCCCAGCTATTTGGGAGGCTGAGGCAGGAGAATTGCTTGAACCCGGGAGGCGGAGGTTGCGGTGAGCCAAGATCGCACCATTGCACTCCAGCCTGGGCAACAAAAGCAAAACTCCATCTAAAAAAAAAAAAAAAAAACCATGAAACAGCTTTATGTGTACCAACACCAAATGGTATATACATTAAGAAATGCAGCCAAGTAAAAATAATTTGTTAAAATGAAGACACGTCATACATCATGGCATACACGTGTTTTGAATGTTGGGGAGCCTGTGCTGGTGACCTCTTTCTCCTCCATGTTCATGCTTCTTTCTTCTCTGCCCCCTTGACTGTTCTGGGAGGTTGACAGATGGCCTACATCACTGAGCTCTCCTGCTTTCTGGCTTCCGGTTGACCTCCACAAATAGGGAGCACCAAGAAGAGATCAGAAGAGGCAAGAGGAAAGAATCCAGGGACTTATTACCGCCCCCAGCATGGCTCCTTCCCTGTGGATCACAATGAACTGCTTATGAGGAATGTATGGCCGCTTATCTAGTTACCAGATCTAAGTCAGTTTCTAGATACCTTTTGCTTGGAGGCTCAACTGAGATATGACTCTGTATATGGTTTCTTCTCTCAAGCCTTCTCCAGAGGCACCTTGGGCATTTATCAGGGTGACTGCCCTAGGAAAAGGGAAATAACTAGATTACTGAGGGATTATTATTATTGGATTAAAATTATTGCTAAAAACCAGAGACCAGAAATACCCATGTAGCAGACTAATCAAAAGGGGGCTTATCGAAGTCAAGTAATAGATGAAGTATTGGGTTGAGTCTGTCTCAGGAAGGGTCTGTGGGCTTATTCTGTGTTTATTTCCCCAATGTCTGAATATATAGTGGGAACAGATATATTTAAGAGCTGGCAACATGTTCAAGTTGATTCTCTGGCCACAGGAGTGAAGCTGAAGCAAAGGTCCCATCTGAAGCTGCCTCTAGTTCCAAGATGATAATCTGTTAGAATTTGAATGTGTTCCCCAAAAGTTCATATGTTAGAAACTTGGTCCCCAATGCAGCAGAGTTGAGAGGTAGGATCTTTAAGAGGTGATTGGGTCTTGAGGGCTCTCCCCTCCTGCTTTCATTAATTTGTAGATTAATGGTTAATGGGATACCATGGCAATAAGTTAGTTATTACAAGAATGAGTCGTTATAAAAGTCAGATAGTTTCTGTCCTGTGTGTCTCACACTGTGTGATGCCTGTACCACCCAAGGACTCTGCAGAGTCACCACCAGCAAAAAGGCCCTCACCAGATGTGGCCCTTGACCTTGGACTTTCTAGCCCCCAGAACTGTAAGAAATAGATTTATTTTCTTTTTTCCTTTGTTTTTGGCCTAATATATATATATATATATATATATATATATATATATTTATATTTATATTAATATATAGTAGTACAAATTTTGAGGGTACATGTGATATTTTGATACTTATAAACAATGTGCAATGATCAAATTAGGGTAACTGAACTATTCATCACCTTAAACATTTATAATTTATCTGTGTTTGGAATATTACAATCTTCTAGCTGTTTTGAAATATACAAGGCATTCTCGTTAATTACAATTTCTTTACTATAATGCTGAATTAGAACTTATTCCTTCCGTGTAACTGTGTTTTGCAAACCTTACTGAACCTTTCCCTAATGTATGTTCCTGGTACCTTCGTCAAAAATAAATTGGCTGTAAGTGAATTCAGTGATTTCTGAGTTTTCTATTCTGTTCCATTGGTCCATGTGTCTGTTTTTGTGCCTGTACCATACTGTTTTGATTGCTGTGCCTTGTAGTATAGTTTGAAGTTGGGTAGTGTGATGCCTCCAGTTTTGTTCTTTTTGCTCAGGATTGCTTTGGCTATTTGGGCTCTTTTATGGTTCCATACAAATTTTAAGATTATTCTATCTATTTTCGTGAAGAATATCATTGGTATTTTAATAGAGATTGCATTGAACCTGTAGATCACTTTTGTAGTGTAGACTTAAGACTGCTATCCCAGGCTTGTCCTTAAGTCCCAAACTTGGATATCACATCTGATTGTCAATTCAACATTCTCTACTTGAAAAATGCCCACCTCAAACTTAAAGTGTCCAAAAGAGAATATTTTATTTCTTCCCACTGACAACCCCACTCCTGCCCCACCTTCCCTTTTTCAGGAAGTGCTGATGCTGTGTGCCTAGCTGTTGAGGCCACATCCTAGGTGTCCTCTTTATTATTTGCAACAAGCCCACACCCAGTCCAACAACATTGCTTTCTGGCCTATCAATCCTACTTCCAAAATATTTCCCCCAACCCAAGCATTTCTCTCAACTGTCCCTGTTTCCACATTAGTGTAAGCCAACATCAACTCATAGCAAGAGGACTGCAATAGCCAACAGATGAGTTGCTCCCTAGTCAATTCTCTAGGCAGCAGCCAGCGTGAGGTTTTTTTCAGTTCTTTATTTACTAACCCCCTGCTGACTTCTTACACCCAGAGTTTAATCTCAAATCCAGGTCATGGCTTCCAAAGCTGTACACAACATGGAACCTCTGTAAACTTATCCCTTACCTCTTTCCACTTTCTAATAGCAATTCATTAAGCAGGTTTCTACACTCACTCTTCCCTCTGCCTGGATACTCTTCCCCCAGACCTCCGGACTCACATCTCATTTTATTAAAATTCCTATTCAAAGTCAGTCCCCCTCAGCAACGTCTTGTCTGTACAGCCCATCTGAAATGGGCGGATCACAAGGTCAGGAGATTGACACCATCCTGGCTAACACAGTGAAAACCTGTCTCTACTAAAAATACAAAAAATTATCTGGGTGTGGTGGTGTACACCTGTAGTCCCAGCTACTCAGGAGGCCGAGGCAGGAGAATTGCTTGAACCTGGGAGGCAGGGGTTGCAGTGAGCTGAGATTATGCCATTGCATTCCAGCCTGGGTGACAGAGTAAGACTCTGTCTCAAAAAAAAGAATTACCACGTGTCCTTATTTTTAGCAAAAATAAACTGCACATAGTGAGAAGAATTTGAAAGTGTATTAGTGAAGGTTTAGGGATCATCTCTATGCTGCAGCATACAGACTGTGAACACCGCTGCTGGAAAGCTGAGACAAAATAGATAAGCTTTGGAATGGGTCATGGTTGATATCCTCTCTTTAAAAGATTCTTACAAAGAGAAATTATAAATTGCTCTTAACCACGCTGGTATTTCTATGTTGATCTTTCTATAAATTCTGAAGAAAAAAAAAAACCCCACAAAACCGACAAACCGTATTTGCTTAACAGAATTTTACTTTCACATTTAGAGACACCTGATTATATCTGTGTTATTTCTATAATGTGCTCTTGATCAGTTTCCCACCTTCACTCTGTGTACCGTGAACAGGACAAGTGGGACGGGTACCGGTTGAGCATCTGCAAGAGTGTGCTGGGTTTTAACTGGACCAGACGGCCATCCGGCGGGGGAGGAGCAGGCAAGCCTTCACCATTCCTGAGCATCAGTGCTTTGATGTGAAGTTAAGGATACACAAAGAAGAAGGGAGCTGAAGGTCCTTGACTGTATCACAAAGAGATACTGCCTGATCATAGTCAAGGTGAGCTGTCATTGTCAAACAACCACTGGCCACAGATGGCTTTTATTCCAAGTTTTATAGTGCGTGTGGAGGGGGTGAAAGAAGGAGGAGGATACTCCTTTTCCCAAAACACTTTTGGGGATGCTGCACTATGTATTTTAAAAACGTATACTTAAAAAAATTAAACTCTATGATAAAATATAAAGAGCTTAAATAACTAGCTTCTTACAGATGTCCCCAAATTATATGTTATTATTAATTCAGATGATACATTATTTGAAGAAAAGGATCCACACTTAAAGCAGAAGCTTCTTATTTACTCAAACAACTTAACATCAATTCTTTAAAATATAATGAGATATATAATGGCCACTCTATGGCATATCTTGGGGAATTCTCCATGTGCTCTTGAAAAGGCTGCTCTTGTTAGGTGCGGCATCTCCTGCAAGGCAGCTAGATTAAGAGAGTTTATAGTGTTGTTCAACTCTTCTATATTTGTGCTGATTTCTTTGGTCTAATTGTTTATCAATTACTGGCAGACAAGTGTTCAAATATTCCAATAATTGTATTTGACTATATTTCTGCCTTTTAGTGCTCTCAATTTTAATGCATTTATTGTGAACCTCTATTATTTGTTAATAAAACATCTAGGATTATGTCTTCCTAGTGAATTGGCATCTTATCTCTGTTACTATTTCCTGTCTTGAAGTCTACTTTGATGTAAAGTTGGCCACATCACTTTCTTATGCTCAGTGCTTTGCAGACCCGAGTCTTACTTCAGGCTTTTTTTGGTGCACATTGTGCCCAGAGAGTTGACTATACTTTTGTGGTCTCTATTCAAGGACTTCTGAGATTTTAAATTAACCAACTGGGTACACACTACATTTGGCTAATACTATAAAATGTATGGTAGACTATGTGTCCTTGATGCTTTATACATTTTAGTAAATGTCCACATTATTTCAAATAATAGTAACAATGATAAAATATAATGAGGTAGCGCTAGTAACACTGGATTTGGATTTTTTACATTCTGATTTATCAGTGACATTCTCTTATTCGTGGCAACAAGTTGCATAAGGTAAGGTTTGGGGACGAATCAGGGAGAAGCATCAGGCAAACAGATCAAGCCTCATGAAGTCTCGGCTATCTCCAAAGCTCAGGAATGATGTGTGTCACGTCACTGTCTTCCTCTTTTCCATATTTGCTAACCAACAGACCCACTCCTTTAACGCCAGCAATTTCCTAAACAAAAACAACTTTTTATTCACCCACATAAGATATTAGACTTTTTGGAAACAAAAGGAGTGACACCGAAAGCCACAACAGTAGTTTCAGAGGCATCAATTGTAACGTTCCTTCATATTACCTTGTCAAGCTCTTAGACTGATGTGCCTTAGAAGTTAAATACTTAGAATGCTTTGAAATGGAAACAAAACGATAATTCCTAACCTCTTTGTATTTGTTGAATGTGTGTAATGTCCTACTGCAAAACTCGAGTCAAATGCTTGCAATAAAATATTTTGTTTGTCATATTTAGAGCAGTAAGCTGAACAGTCACAGAGCTTGGTCTGCTGACTTGAGCTATCATTTAAGGTGCTAAGGACACCCTTTTCAGAAAGTCCAGGAAGCCTAAGCCTACCTGCTTCATGTGGAATAGGAGTGCTCAGTGCAGGTGTCTGAAGCCTCATTTCCTAGATTTACCACTTGTTGCATTTGTGAGCTTGCACAAATCATTTAGCCCTATTGAATGATTTCTTTACCTGTGACATAGTGGTAAACATCCCTGCCTTATCGGCCTGTGTAGGATCATGTTAGGAGAACTGTAAATAATTTAGTATGTCTAGATTATGGGACTGGTTTAGGGGAGTGGGGATCAAAGAGGCTAGGGCAGAAAACAAATACCAAAGACACAGAAAACCACAGGAGGGACCTAGGGCTCTATTTTGCAGGATTTGCATTCGTTAGAGGTTTATGATTGAACTGTGCATCTTTTAATATTATGTCTTATTCTCAATTAACCTTTTCACTTCTTTGTCAAGTCTCTAAGCAAACAGCATCTTCAGATAGCCTTAGGGAAAATCACACCTTATTTCAATAAAAAATTCACTTCTAGCAAAGATACTACTTGATAACATTGCAACCAAGGACAGAAACTAAATAGTCACACTGAATGAACATTGCCTAAAATACACGTGGTCAAATTCATCATAGGCATTAATAGAAGATCAAAATTTAGATTTTGCAATCTAGACCTGTACCGTGCAATATAATGGCCACTGTTCACATGTGGCTGTTGAGCGCTTGAGCTGTGGCTAGTCCAAATTGAGGTGTGCTCTAATTGTAAAGTATGCCACAGATTTCAAGTGCCTAGTATGAAAAACATAAATGTAAAATCTCTCAATATTAACTTTATACTTATCACAAGTTAAATGAGAAAATTTTTGAATACTGTGTTAAATAAAATGTATTATTAGAATGAATTTCACTTGTTTCTTTTACTTACTAGGAAATGTAAAGTGGCATATGTGGCTCCCATTCCATTTCTATGAGAACACATTGTTCTGGATCATTCTGGAGCGGTGGTGGAAACGGGCAATATCTCAGTACCATTCTTTTCAGATGCTTTCTGAAGAATGATTAAAGGTACTTGAAAACAGAAGTTATGTTTATTTTTATAATTCATGGAGCAAGTGCAGTCTATATTGAAGGTCATATGTGTAAGTATTTTTTTGCGTTTGTGTTTGAAAGAAATAGATACTAAGGTGCTAGGTGCTGTGGCTCACATCTATAATCCTAGCACGTTGAAAGGTCAAAAAGGATGGATCACCTGAGGTCAGGAGTTTGGGACTAGCCTGGCCAACCTGGTGAAACGCTGTCTCTGTTAAAAATACAAAAATTAGTCAGGGGTGGTGGTAGGCACATGTAATCCCAGCTACTCAGGAGGCTGAGGCAGGAGAATCACTTGAATCTGGGAGGTGGAGGTTGCAGTGAGCCAACATGGTGCCCCTGCACTGTTCGCTGGAGGACAGAGTGAGACTGTCTCCAAAAAAATCATAATAATAAATAAAAAATTAAAAAGAGAGAGAAGAAAAGAAATAGACACTGGGAAATCACCATGGAGACTAATGAACTTCCCCAGTAATGCTTGAGCCCTGAGATGACCTATGTAGTTTGTTGGGAGCAGGATTTCTGTGCTCTAGTGCAGGTCCCAGAAGGCTTTATTTGGATAACACAGGTGCGTAAGATGATAATGCAAACAGATGGGAGAAAAGGGCCACAAACAGTTGGCTTGCAAGATGCAGATGCCCAAAATGGAGACATCTGCCATTGCCATCAAGGAAAATGTGAAAAATCATTTGCATTCTCTTATTCCTCGTGTTTGTGTGACTCCTTTACTTGCAAATTCCTGGAGAACAGAAACCATACATGGGCCCAGCATATTGTTCCATACAGACAGGAATTTGATCAATCCTTTTCTAAGATAAACTCTTATCATGATCTGGGTTGGCTTTTTTACAACAGTGTTAATGACATGTACTACTGCAGAAGAATCCTAATTTCAAAAAAATTGTATCTATTAAGTCTCAGCATTAAAAATTTTACATATGATGAAAAACATGCCTCTTGTGAAGTTTTATTAGATGATGTATGAACTGTAACATTATTATTTATGTTGTATAATGACTAACATTTTATGAGTTATTATGTATAAGTTAGTTGCATAATGATGGTAAATTATTACTAACTGTGAGGGAGCAGGAGACTGCTAGCAGAAGTCAAACTTCAAAGTTATCCTAGTTCAATCCATTGTCACTTATGTAAACATGCAAAAGATTATTACCAAGATTCCAAATTGGCTGTTATATATTCCAGACATATAATCCCAAAGAGGTACTGAAGTTGGATTTTACCTTTTGACAAAAATATCTGCCACCTTGGTTGACATGCTAAAAATGATGGCATAGTTCAAGTGTCTGAGATGCTGAAGATAATCCTCTGATCACATCAAAATTTCTGTGTGAGTACAGCAATATTAAGCAGATTAGATCCTGATCCATTTGTCCTGGCGATAAAGAAAAAGAGCAAGGAAAAAAACAATGCTAAGTGTCTCCTTCGAAGGTTTACAAGTCTATATCTAAGTACATCTTGTTGCTGTTTTTCTTTGTAAGAATAAAAAGGAAACCTCTTTATCAGTTGTTAAATGCCAAAGTGGATAGGATGATGAAACATACAAAAAAAAAACATTAATCTGCAGGCCCACCTGCCAATTTCACCTTCATCCTCCTGCAAAAGATGAACATGTTTTGGTCAATTTGAAAGTGAGTAAATCTAAAAAGCTTCTGCACAGCAAAGGAAATAATTCATGGAGTGAAGAGACAACCCATAGATTGGGAGAAAATATTTGCAAATTATATGTTGGGAAAATGGCTAATATCCAAAATATACAGGGAACCCAAACTACTCAATAACAAGCAAAAGACTTAAACAGGCATTGCTCAAAAGAAGACACACAAATGGTCAACATCTCTAATCATCAAAAAAATGCAAATTAAAAACACAGTGAGCTATCACCTCACACCTGTTAGATTTGCTATTGTCAAAAAGATGAAAGATAACAAGTGTTGGTGAGAAAGTGAGGAAAAGGGAACCTTTGAACACTGTTGGTGGGAAGGTAAGTTGCTGCAGCCATTTTGGAAAACACTATGGTGGTTCTTCAAAAGACTAAAATTATAACTACCCTATGGCCCAGAAATCTTACTGCTGGGAATATATCCAAAGGAATTGAAATCAGCGTGTTCAAGAGATATCTACATTCCTGTGTTTATTGCAGCACTATCTGCAATAGCCAAGAGAGGAAAACAACCTATTTCCATCAACCAATGAATAGATAAAGTAAACGTGATACACACAATAGAACACTATTGAGTCTTAATAAAACAAGGAATTCTATCATTTGCAGCAACATGGATGAACCTGGAGGGCATTATCTTAAGTGAAATGAGCCAGGCACAGAGAGAACAAATACCATATGATCCCACTTATATATGAAATCCAAAAAATCAAACAGAAGTCGAGAGAGAATGGTGGTTACCAGTGATGGAGGGTGGGTGGTGGTGGTGGGGCCGGGGGTGGACAGGGAAAGGAGGGGTTTAGGTTAACAGGTACAAAGTTTCAGTTAGATAGGAGCAATACGTTCTGGTGATCTGTTGCACAGCACGGTGACTATAGTTAACAATAATGAATTGTACATTTCAAAATAGCTAAAAGAGGGGATTTGCAATGTTCTCAACCCCAAAAAAGATAAATATTTGAGGTGATAGATATGTTAATTAACCTGATATGATTATTTCACAATGTAGGCATGTATCAAAGTCTCACATCATACCCCATAAATATATCAATTTGTGACAAAATATGACAGTTATTACTTGTCAATTAAAGGTAAAATAAAACTTACAAAATAAAATGCTTGCTTATGTGGGTCTCAGTGGCAGGCCCACAGGAATGGCTGGAACTTGGTAATTAATGGCTGCCACTGGATCCTCAGCAAAAGACAGTAGTGATTCAAAGCCATATTCAAAGGGGAGTTACTGGAGTAATACTAATTCAACCCTGAAGGTTTTCACAGCTGCTGTGTCCATTCAGCATTGCTGCTCTCTTGAGCTGTTAAGTATGTCAGATTTTCTCATGAAATACACAGAGGGTCCCACTGCATGCAATGTTCAGGTCTGAAAAGCTTAATAATAATCACACTCATTGGTTCTATGCCCACCTCACAGGGGCAATTAGCTAATCGTCTGTGAAGCCCTTTGAAATGAATACGCTCAGAGTCAGAATTTTATATACACGCTTGAAATGGAAGGATTGTCAGGAATATTAGACTTTGATATCAGTCCAGTAGCACCAGGCATAAAATAACATACATTAATGCATTATGTATTTAGGTACATGATCATCCTTCCTACCCATAAAATCTGTTTTTTTTTTCCTCCTCACCTAATTTATATAAGGGGCTGTTGTTTTCAAACTGCCATCATTAATATTGCAATTTCCTACAAAATATATTGTTTATCAGTCTTTAATTGTTTAAACATATTTTATTTTTAGAGACAGGATCTTGCTCTGTCACCCAGTCTGGAGTACAGTGACAAAATCATAGCTAACTGCAGCCTTGAACTCCCAGGCTCAAGCAATCCTCCCACCTCAACCTCCTGAATAGCTAAGACAACAGGTGCACCACCAAACCAGGCTAATTTAAAAAAAAAAATTTTTGTAGAGACAGAGCCTTGTTATGTTGCTCAGGCTGATCTCCTGGGCTCAAAAGATTGTCCCATCTTTGCCTACCAAAGTGCTGGGATTACAGGCATGAGCCACCAGGCCTGGGTTTTAACTTTTGAATATATATTTGTTGACTTGATCTTCTGACGTTAAAAAACAGCAAGGTAATTTTGATAGTTTTGTTTAAAACACACAATAGACAAGCCAAATATGAATGACTAAAAATGGTGCCATAGAAATTCTTTAACTATTTTTAATTTCATTTTTCTTTGGGCAGATGCATAGATCCACTGAATATTTTAACTGAAAGGATGCTTGATGATCGGTCAATCAAATCTTTCATTTTCCATGTTAACTGTTTGCCTCTAGGTTGCTTCCAAGTTTCTCAAGCTTCCAAGGTCCATCCTGGATGTAAGCCCTGGGCCAGGGGGTGGGGGGCAAATTTCCAGCTCCTTCATGCACCATTCCATGGGCCTGACTGCAATTTTCTGATGCCTACCCTAGGAACCCAGCTCCAACAGCTGTAACCCTCTGTGTGCACAGCTTTGCCCACAAGGACACACCCCATTTCCTTCATCCTAAACCCCCTTGTTAAAAGCTTGACTAATTATTTGGGATGACAGAAGAAAAACAGATCATGACAATCTATTTCAAACTAAGTTTTTGAGATCCATCCTCAAATTCCTGGACCATTTCCATCAAGCCTCACTTCTCTATCTCAGTACTAAGCCTAACTAAATACAGTCATTAAAGTGCCTTTCCTGAGCGGAGGAAAGAGCAGAGAAATCTTCTCCCAAAAAGCAATTACATCTTCCTCCTAGGCCACCCAGCCCTCTATAAAGCCAGCCTTAAAAACACAGTAACAATGTGACATACTCCTTCCCATGACCTTCAGATGAGAAGTCTGGAGACACACGTTTTCCCAACACCACTCAGCCAGGGAGCTGTGCAGCTGATTTGCAACTGGATTTCCGGGTTCCTAACCAAGTACATATCTTCTATTACGGCAGACCAACTGTGAAATGAAACAAGAACACCTTAACTGAAGGTATATATCCACAAAAAAGGCACTACAAAAGCATAGGTAACAGGAAGTCCAGTTGTGCCCTGCCCCAACATTGACTTGCAGCCTGTCTGGGGACCATATCTTGGTGGTTTGTGCTGCTCCAGTGGCATTTTAAAATAGAGGATATGTTCAGTGTTACTGTGGCTACAGCATTTCATCGCCTCCAAAATAGAAGATGCCCATCTGGGAGCACCTGACGTTATGAAGAGCAAAGGAACAAGTACAGAATAATACTAAAGCCACAGGGTTCTAGCCGGGGCAGACCAATGCTGCCAGACATACCATTTGGACATCCATAGAAGCAATTTATATCACAGCCATTCAGCAACTGCTGCATTATCTTTCCCAGCTCTGTTCTTTCTCAGAACAAAAATTGCACAATTGAAACAGTAGGTATTTTGCCACAACCCCTCAGTCATCATTTGAATAATAGGTCTTTATCATAAGGGGTTTTTCACCTTCTCATCTCCTGGGGTTTGTTCTCGTAAAGTACAGATGGTGACAATGAAACTGGGACAGGGTGAGGTTGAAGTGAACTGAGAGGGACTTTGGTTATAGGCGCCACAATTCCAGATCACGTGACTGTGGAGTGAGCACAGCCTTAGGCATTGAGAACCTGGATTTGAGATCTGCACTCATTAGTTTTGGGCAAGATTCTTAACCGTAAAGAGCATCCATTTTCTAATCTGTAAATTAGGATTAATTTAACTAATGCCTACTTCTAAAATTGTCGTAAGGATTATGTGAACCAAGAGGTACAAACACGCCAAGTCAATGGTGAAACCTTACTCAAATGTTAACTACCACCAGCCTTTCCTATCTCAAGTCCAGGAATTATAGGCCCAAATAGGAGGAGGCTACAATCTGTTAAGGTCTAAACTTACAATGAGAACACATATGTGCAGGATTCATTATCTATTGATGCAGGTTTGCAAAGTTAATTGTTAGGGAAGTATTCAGTTAGTTGACATAGAATACCAAAGAAAATTTTTTTCAAAAATTGAATTTTTAAATAAAAGCTCTGTGATGCACATAAACTTCTTAAAGGAACAAATGATTCAGTCACCTGAAATCAAGGCAGATAGTTTTTGTCCAAATTCAGTAGGTGTTTTGATATAAGCAGAGTCAAAATCTAACTTCGGTCTGTGATATGAGAATATATGGCTCTATTTTTGATGTTTATTTTCATTCTACAAATCATTCAAATACACGATTGGTGTTCTTTGGAATTTTTTTCAATCAAATACTTGGTTAATGTCAAAGGCTTATTCAACTGCATGTTAAGTGGTTTATTAGTCTGTCTTTGAGTGTTTACAACTCAGGAACTGGGGCACTGAAGTTGCTTAGTAAAGTTACTGACTCATGTCACAGTGACAGCTACGTGGTAAGCCATTACCTTTCTGTCTGGCTTCTTTCACACAGCGTATTTTCAAACTTTATCCACGTTGTAACATGTATGAGTTCTTCATTTCCATTGTATGGATATACCACATTTTACTTATCTGTTCATCAATTGATTGATATTTGGGTTGTTTCCATCTTTTGACTATTATAAATAATGCCGCTATAAGTATTTGTGTATGTAAGTATTTTTTATGAACATACGTTTTCAATTCTCTTGAGTATATGCATAGAAAGAGAATTGCCAGGCTAATGGTAAATGCTGCATTCAACTTTTTGGAGTACTACTAGACTGTTT
This sequence comes from Cheracebus regulus, assembly GCA_963574635.1. Lineage (NCBI taxonomy): Eukaryota > Metazoa > Chordata > Mammalia > Primates > Pitheciidae > Cheracebus > Cheracebus regulus. The sequence continues at coordinate 26,581 of CAUYQU010058036.1, forward strand.
TTCACAATGACTGCAACATTTTACATTTTCAGCAACAGTGTACAAGGGCTCTGGTTTCTCCACGTTCACATCTAGATGTGTTAATTTTAGCCATCCCAGTGAGCATGAACTAGTATTTCATTGTAGTTTTGAGTTGCACTGCCCTGATAGCTAAGGATGTTGAACATCTTTTCATGTGCTTTTTGGCCATCTGAATATCTCCTTTAGAAGAATGTCTACTTAGTTCCTTTGCCCATGTTTTAATTGGGTTATTTGTTTTATCATTGACTTCTAAGAGTTATGTATTCTAGAAACAAGTCCCTTCTCAGGTACATAATACACAAGTATTTTTTCCCATTCCACGGGTTGCCTTTTTGAATTCTGAATAGTTTCATTTAAAGCGCAAACGTTTCTAATTTTGATGAAATCCATTTATTGCTTTCTCTTTATGTTTTTAGTGTCATATTTAACAAACCATTAACTAATCCAAAGTCATGGAGATTTATGTCTATGTTTTTTTCTCAGAGCTTTAAAGTTTTAGTCCCTACATTTAGGTCTTTGATCCACTTCAAGTTAATTTTCATATATTGTATGAAGTGGGGATCCAACTTCATTATTTTTTTATTTTTTTTATGACCAGGTTTCACCATGTTGTTCAGGCTGGTCTTGAACTCCCGACCTCAGGTGATCCGCCCGCCTTGGCCTCCAAAGTGCTTGGATTACAGGCGTGAGCCACCACGCCCGGCCTCCAACTTCATTATTAAGTAATGGATATGCTATTGTCCCAGAAATATTTTTTGAAGGTAATTTTCTTTTCTCATTGAATTTCCTTGGCAGTATTATCAATAATTAGTTGACTACACATATGAGAATTTTTTTTCTGTTCTCTTCCATTTTACCCCATTGCTCTATACATCTATCCTCATTCCAGTACCACACCATTTTAATTTCTATAACTTTTTTGTAAGTTTTAAATTTTGAAAGTGTGAGTCTTCAAATTTTGTTCTTCTTCAAGCTTGTTTTGGCTATTCTGGTCTCTTGAATTTCCATGTAAATTTTAAGATCAGCTTGTCAATTTACGTAAAGAAACCAGGTGGAATTTTGATAGGGATTACATTGAATCTGTGGGTTAGTTTGGATAGTATCGTCATCTTATCAAATTTAAGGATTCTGATTCATGAATGTAGGTATCTTCCCATTTACTTGGATTTTCATTATTTTTTTCAGCAATGTTTTTTACTTTTCAAAGTATAAGTTTTGTGCTTTTTTGTTAAATATATTCCAAAATATTTTATAATATTTGATGCCATTGATTAGAATTTTTTAAAATTTCATTTTTGGATTGTTAATTACAAGAATATAAAAAATACAATTGATAATAAATGAATTCCCAGGCAAGATGGCTGAATAGGAACAGCTGTGGTCTGCAGCACCCAGCAAGACCAACACAGAAGGCTAGTGATTTCTGCATTTCCTGCTGAGGTACCTGGTTCATCTTATTGGGACTGGTTAGACTGTGGGTGCAGCCCACAGAGGATGAGCAGAAGCAGGGTGAGGAGTAGCCTCACCTGGGAAGTGCAAGGGGTCGGGGAACTCCCTCTGCTAGCCAAGGGAAGCCCTGAGGGATTATGCCATGAGGGACAGTGTTATTCAGCCCAGATATTATACTTTTCCCACAGTCTTTGCAACCTGCAGACCAGGAGATTCCCTCAGGTGCCTATATCATCAGGGCCCTGGGTTTCAAACACAAAACTGGGCAGCTATTTGGGCAGACACTGAGCTAGCTGCAGGAGATTTTTTCTTACTCCAGTGGTGCCTGGAACTTGAGCAAGACAGATCCATTCAGTCCCCTGGAAAGGGGGTTGAAGCCAGGGAGATGAGTTGTCTTGTTCAGTGGATGCTACCTTCATGGAGCCCAATAAGCTAATGTCCATGGGCTTGAAATTCTCACTGCCAGCACAACAGTCTGAAGTCGACCTGGGATGCTCAAGTTTGGTGGAAGGAAAAGCATCTGCTATTACTGAGGCTTAAGTAGGCAGTCTTCCCCTCACAGTGTAAAAAAAGCAGGGAAGTTCGAACTGGATGTAAAACCCACCACAGCATAGCAAAGCCACTATAGCCAGATTTCCTCTCTAGATTGCTCCTCTCTGGGCAGGGCATCTTTAAAAGAAAGGCAGCAGCCCCAGGCAGGGGCTAATAGATAAAACTCTCATCTCCCTGGAACAGAGCACCTGGGAGAAGTGGAGGCTGTGGGCACAGCTTCAGCATACTTAAATGTTCCTTCCTACCAGCTCTGAAGAGAGCAGTGGATCTCCCAGCATAGTGCTCAAGCTCTGCTAAGGGGCAGACTATCTCCTCAAGTGGGTCCCTGACCCTTGTGCCTCCTGCCTGGGAGACACCTCCCAGCAGAATTGACAAACACCTCATATAAGAGAGCTTCGGCTGGCATTTAGTGGTGCACCTCTGGAAAAAAGCTTCCAGAGGAAGAAGCAGGCAGCAGTCTTTGCTGTTCTTCAGCCTCCACTGGTGACACCCAGGCAAACAGGATCTGGAATGGACCCCCAGCAAACTCCAGCAGACCTGCAGAAGAGGAGCCTGAATATTTGAAGGAAAACTAACAAACAGAAAGCAAGAGTATCAACATCAACAAAAAGGACACCTATACAAAAGCGCCATCTAAAGGTCACCAACATCAAAGACCAAAGGCAGATGAATCCATAAAGATAAAGAAAAACCAGCACCAAAAGACTGAAAATTCCAAAAACCAGAATGCCTCTTCTAATCCAAAGGATCACAACTCCTCACAAGCAAAGGAACAAAACTGGACAGAGAATGAATTTGGCAAACTGACAGAAGTAGGCTTCAAAAGATAGGTTATAACAACCTCCTCTGAGCTAAAGAAGCATGTTTTCACCCAATGCAAAGAAGCTAAAAACCTTGATAAAAGGTTATAAGAATTGCTACCTAAAATAACCAGTTTAGAGAAGAACATAAATGATCTGATGGAGCTGATAAACATAGCATGAGAACTTTGTGAAGCATACACAAGTATCAATAGCTGAAGTGATCAAGAAGAAGAAAGGATATCAGAGATAGAAGATTGACTTAATGAAACAAAGCATGAAGTCAAGATTAGAGAAAAAAGAATGAAAAGGAATGAACAAAGCCTCCAAGAAATATGAGACGATGTGAAAAGACCAAACCTACGTTTGATTGGTGTACTTGAAAGTGATGGGGAGAATAGAACAAGTCTACTTTCATTTCAGTCTGAAGGATCTTTTTAGTTCCTACCTTTTGTAAAGTATGCCTACTGGTAAAGCAATCCCTCAATTTTTGTTTCTTTAGGTGTGTCCTAGTTTCTCCTTCACTTCCTAAAGATAGTTTTACCAGATATCAAATTCTTGACTGACAGTTTTTTCTTTCAGCACTTAAAAGTTACATCCCACTGCCTTCTGGCCTCTATATTTTCTGATGAAAAATTGACTAACAGTCTTATTAAGATCTCATGTGCATAAGTCTCTTCTTTCTTGCTGCTTTTAAAATTCACCTTTGGCTTTGGCATTTGACAATTTGGTTATAATATGTCTCTGTGTTAATCTCTTTGCACTTTTCTTTCTTGGAGTTTAATAAGATTCTTGTATTTGTAATTTTTTGTATCTTATAAAACTTAATGAGTTTTTATCCATTATTTATTCAGATATTTTTTTCTGCTTCTTTTTCTTTGTCCTCTCCTTCTGGGATTCCTGTTTTGCAAATGTCAGTATCCTTGATAGTATCATAGATGATGTGTCTTAATTTCATTCTTTTTTCTTTCTTCTCCACTGACTGGATAATTTTAATTGATCCATCTCCAAGTTTGCTGATTCTTTTTTCTGCTCATTTAAAATGTGCTGTTAAAATTTTCTAGTGAATTTTCAATTTGTTATTATGTTTTTTAGTTCTAGAATTTCTGTTTGGTTACTTTTAATAATTTCTATATCTTTATTGATATTCTCTGTTGAAATGTCATTCTCCTAGTTTCCTTTAGCATTTTGTTCATAAATTCTTCAGCATTTGAATATATTTACGGTCATTGATTATAGTATTTAATTGCCTAGTAAGTCCAATGTCTGTGCTTCCTTAGGTATAGTTTCTGCTCACTTCTGTGTGCAGAAACTTCTGTGGTCTATAGTTCTTTATTTCTTTGCATGCTTCATAGTTTTTTGTTGAAAACTGGAAATTCTGAATATTATAAAGTGGTAATTCTAGAAATCAGATAACATTCTTATCCTTCTTAGGTTTTGTTTTTTGTTGCTTTCTGTGCACTGTAGCCATCGGATTAGTGAGTCTTTCATACTATTTTTATAAATTTTGCTTTAGTTGTCATGTGTGATCTCTGAAGTCTTCATTCCATTAGCTTGTGTTTGACTTGTATTTTGAACGAGATTTTTTATAACTATCAGGAGGAAGCAGAAGGAAGGAAGGGAGGGAGGGAAAAAGGGAGGGAGGAAGAAGGGAGGAAGAAGGAAGGAAGAAGGGAGGAATAAAGGAAGGAAGAAAAAAAGGAAGGGAGGGCAAGAGGGAGGGAAGAAGGAAGAAAGGGAAGAAGGAAGGGAGGGAAGAAGGAAGGAAGGAAGGAAGGGAGGGAAGAAGAAAGGAAGGATAGGAAGAAGGGAATAAGGAAAAGGGAAGAAGGAAGGAGAGAAGGAATGGAGGGAAGAAGGAAGGAAGGAAATAAGGAAGGAAGGGAGGGAAGAAGAAAGGAAGGATAGGAAAAAGGGAATAAGGAAAAAGGGAAGAAGGAAGGAGGGAAGGGAGGGAGGGAAGAAAGAAGGAAGGAAGAAAGAAGGAAGGAAAGAAGGAAGGAAGGAAAAAGGCATGAAGGAAAAAGGGAAGAAAGGAATGGAGGGCAAGAGGGAGGGAAGAAGGAAGGAAGGAAGGAAGGAAATGAAGAAAGGGAGGGAAGAAGAAAGGAAGGATAGGACGAAGGGAATAAGGAAAAGGGAAAAAGGAAGGAGAGAAGGAATGGAGGGAGGAGGAAGGAAGGGAGGGAGGGAGGGAAAAAGGGAGGGAGGAAAGAAAAAAGGAAGGAAGGAAGGAAAGAAGGAAGGGACAGAGGGAAGAAGGAAGGAAAGAAGGAAGGGAGGGAAGAAGGAAGGAAGGGTGGGAAGAAGGGAATTAGGAAAAAGAAAAGGAAGGAGGAAAGGAATGGAGGGAGGGAGAAAGGAAGGGAAGGAGGAAGGGAGGAAGGGAGGAAGGAAGGAAGGAAGGAAAAGAAAGAAAGAGAGAGAGAGAAAGAGAGAGGAGGAAGAGAAGAGGGAGTAGGAGGGTGAGAATAAAATTTTTTAAAAACCCCTCTTTCAATATTTGCTGGCTGGCTCTGTGTTGGAACACTCCTTCAGTGCTTTTCCAGCCTTCTACTTCACTTCCTGCTAGAACTGATTCCAAAGATTAGCCAGAGGTGAAAGCTTAGGGTTTACTTAGCTCTTTTATGAACATAAATCCCGACTAAGACATGTAGGTGGCTTTTTAAATTCCTCAGTATATATGAGCTCTTTTGAATGCACCAATTTCTTTAAGAAATTTTTCTTATATTTTTCTCTCAGTCCTTTGGAATTATATTCTTTCCCTCAACTATAATCTTTTGCCCCAGGTCAGAGCAATTGCTCATTTTCCTTACAACTTTTTCAAGGGATGCCCACTTCTTTTCTTCCATGAGTGAGCTCTGAGTTAGGCAAAGCAAGGGAAAAGGCTTTGTCTCAGTCCTTAATATAGCCTCCAAAAAGATTAGAACAAACACAGTTTTTAAGAATAAAGTATGCTGTGCTCCCTCCAGAACCAGGAACCAGGGATCCACACTGGAAATCTGAATTTCACTGTGTGGGATGGTGGGTAGAGAAAGAACAAGCAAAATGCTGTGAAGCTTTATTACCACTTTTAAATAGCTTGATTACCACTTTTAAGTTACTTTTTCTTGATTCAGCATTTGCTTAGCTGCTATAAACTTTTGACTATTTTTCAGAGATATGACAAAGTTGGCTATGAGAGTTTTTGCTTGATTTTTTTGATATTTCTGTGAAGGCATGGAACCGTTGAGCTTTCTACTCTACCACTTTTGCTATAATAACTTCACTCTTCTAATCTTTTTTTAAAGTGAGATTGCTTAGAATCCTGTATATAAATTCATTTTATATACATATAGAGATAATTTTATTTCTTCCTTTCCAATCCGGGTGTTTTATTTTTTGATTCCTTGCCATATTTCCCTGGCTGAAGCCCCAGCACAATAGTAAATGGAACTAGTGAGGGCAGACATTCTTATCATGTTGCTGATCTTAGGGGAAAAGCTTTCAGTTTTTCACTATTAGATACACTGCTTGCTGTGGGTTTTTCATAGATGTCCTTTATAAGGTTGAGAAAGTTTCCTTTTATTTCTAGTTTGTTGAATTTTTTTTGTTTATTTTTGTTCTTGATATTGTTTTTTAGTCAAAAGTGTTGGATTTTGTCAAGTCCCTTTTCTATTAATATGGGGTATTCCATTAATTTTTATATTGAGTTGACCATGTGTGTCTTAGCCAGTTTAGACTGCTATGACAGAACACCATGGACTGGATGGCTTAAACAACAGAAATTAGTTTTTCAACGTTCTGGGAACTGTGAGGCTAGAAAGTCCAAGATCAAGGCACTGGTAGATCCAATGTCTGTCCAGCATCTGGTGAGGGCACTCTTCCTGGTTTGCAAATGGCCATCTTCTTGTTGTATACTCACATGGTGGTTGGGGTAGGGGGATGTGTAGGGGGGAGAGAGAGAGGAAGCAAGCTCTCTCCTGTCTTATTTTTAATAAAGGCACTAATTTCATTTAGAAAGGTTCTACCCTCATGACCTAATTATCTCCTCCAAATCCTACCTCTTACTACCATCACACTGGGGGCTATTTTTTTTCCTTTGAGACAGAGTCTAGCTCTGTAACCCAGGCTAGAGTACAGTGGCATGATCCAGGCTCACTGCAACCTCCACTTCCCAGAATCAAGTGTTTCTCCTGCCTCAGCTACCCGAGCAGCTGGGACTATAGGCGTGCACCACCATACCCAACTAATTTTTGTATTTTTTGGTAGAAACGGGGTTTCAACATGTTGAGTAGGCTGGTCTCGAACTCCTGACCTCAAGTGATTCACCCTCCTCAGCTTCCCAAAGTCCTGGGATTATAGGCTTGAGCCACCACATCCAGCCTGGGGGATATTATTTTAACATATCAAGTAGGGGGAACAAACATTCCGTCCCTCAATGTGGTTTTTGTTCTTTATTCTGTTGTTATAGGGCATTCCATTAACTCATTTCTAGTGTTAAAAGAGGTTTGCATTCCTGTGATAAATTCCACTTGGTCACGGTGTATAATTTTTTAATACATTGCCAAATTTGGCTTGCTAGTGTTTTGTGGGAGTTTTGTATCTATATTTATAAGGGGGGAAAATGAGATCCAAGATGGCCGATCACTAGCAGCTCAGGATTGCAGCTCCCAGTAAAAGTGCAAAGAGCCAGTGGACGCCACACTTACCGATAAATTTTCACTGCCCACGGACCAGGACATTCCCAGTGGAGGAGCCCCACG